>CM039087.1:37239350-37301442 GCA_022113865.1 Chimonanthus praecox
CTGTTTCTTTAATCTTTTTTACTGCATTAGTGTGATGGATAGACCATTCCTGAGGATTTTTCTTTAACCTTTCTTGGAGAAGTTTTCTATCTTTTGCCAAATCTTGATAGAAAAATCCAACACAATTTAGACATCCAAGAAATCTTTGTAGCATATTTTTATCCTTAATTTCATCTCGAAATTTATCAGCAAATTGAATAACTCTATTAGTTGGAGTTATTTTTCTGTCTCGAATCTCAAATCCTAAGAATCTGATTTTTTGCTGAAAGAGATTCATTTTTCTTTTAGATAAAGCCAATCCATTTTCTTTTATTACTCTTTTGAAAATACCCAAGTGTTTCCAATGTTGTATCACGGATTCTGAGAAGATAAGAATATCATCAATGTAAACAATGGCAAACTAGGTGTAAGACGAGAAAATATTATTCATAATATTCTGAAATTCAGACGGAGCATTTTTCAATACAAAAGGCATAATATTCCATTCATAATGCCCCATTGGAACAGTGAATGTAATTTTATATCTATCTTCTTCTTTTATCTGAATCTGCCAAAATCCTGATTTTAAATCAAATTTTGAGAATATTTTGGCATTGTTTAATCTGTTTAGCAAATCCTGAGTATTAGGTAAAGGATACCTAATAGATTGAAGAACTTTGTTTAATGGTTTATAATTGATTACCAATCTTGGAACCCCTCTTTCAATTTCAGCGGCCTTTTCAACATAAAATGTCGTACAACTCTAAGGGGATTTGCTTTTTCTAATTAATCCTTTCTTCAGAAGATCATTGATTTCTTCTTGGCAAAGCTTTAAATGAGCAACATCCATTTGAGATGGACGAGCTTTAGTAGGAATATCCTTTTCATTAAAATCTTTTACATATGGTAATCCTACTATGTGTCTTTTTCTATTCGAAAAGACTGATGGTAATTCAGAACAGCATTCTTTTTCAATCTGTTTGGTGAATTCTTCTAATTTTGTTTTAAATTCTTTTTTCTCTAATTCTTTTGTTATTGGGCAACTTTGATTTCATTATTTAGTCCATTTATGTAATTTTCTCTGGTGGCGATAACTTGATTTATCCTTTGGATTTTCGTCTCACAAGGATCATCTATAAAATCAAGATTTACTTCAATCCCTTTGATATTTGTAGAAATTCCTTTTGTTATTACAGAAAAGGGTTGGATTTGAAGAATAAATGGAGATCCAAGGAGTACATCATTAACTATATCTTCTGAAATAATAAAGGGTGAAGTAACACAGACTCCTTTCATGCAAACATGAACATTTGGGATTTTCCTTTCTATGGAAATAGTCGTTCCATTAGCAGCAAAGACAAATTGTTTTGATTCACTTGTAAATTCAATAGGAACGATTCCAAGTCTGATAACATTTAAGTCTGCACTAGTGTCAATTATGGCATTGACAATCTTCTCAAAGTTTTTTATTTTTATTTTTACCTGAACTCTCCACTGTTGGTAAATACATTTTGTAGGAATTACACCAGTAGAGATTTTGCTAATTTCTCCTTTAATTCTTTGGACAAATTTTTCTTCATCATATTTTTCAATAGCATTATCATTTTCTAACCAAGTTAACCTTTCATCAAGCTCATTTTGTTTTTTGGTTAACTCAATCCTTAATTCACGGGGTTCTCTCTTTTGATCATTTAATTCTCTTTATAAGTCTGAGAGAGTTAAGGGTTTATTTATATTAAGGATTTTTTCTGCTCTTTCATAAGGTCAATCATGGAATAGGTTGGTGTATGAAATGTTTCTTTCTCTTTTATTCTTTTTGGATAATATGGTGTTTTATCATCATTTTCTTGTTCTTCAATGGAAATTTTTGGTTGTGAACTTTCTCCTTCTTCTCCTCCCCCCAATTTTGAAATTTGATTTAAAAATTGAACTTTTTTCTCTGAATCAGGTATATTATCAACCATTTCTAGAAGTAATTTTTGAGGGGCAGTGAGGACACGAATATGGATACCAAGATCTTCATCAGATGGTATCGACCATTCTCCTTCAGATTCTTCATTATCTGAATGACATGTACATGATTGGAATTTTTTGATAAGCTGAACCTGAGGACTATTTTCTTCAATGTCAGTTGATGAATAAGATTCATATTCTTCTTCTTCTTCTGAGGAACTTGAATCAGATTGTTCTTTCTCAGTATTTTCATCATCAATTTTGGTATTGATTTTTCTAAGTTTCTTTTTAGAGGGATTTTCTTTTTTAAAGCATTTACTTGAATAATGACCCTTTTTCCCGCAAGTGTAACAAGTTGGAACATTTTCTTTTATATATTTCTTTTTGAAATATTTTCTAGATTTTCTTTTGAATGGACTGAACTCATCGGATTTTCTCTGTTTTTTATATCTTCCGGGCTTATATTTTTTTACCATTTTGTTTCTTCTATCCGGAGTAAATCTAGAACGCGAAGGTTTTCTCTTTGATTCAGATGTTTGATCTCAACCAAACTGGAAACAAAAATCTCCTAGTTCTTTATCTCCAGAATATTTTCTCATTTTTTCAGCTTGTTTACTGATCTTTAAATCAGTGCAAAGATTCATGCCAACTTTGTTAATTCTTTGTATAATTCCTCCGAACGTCAGCAAACTATAATTAATAGTATCATGCATTTCTTCTCTCAAGGAATTACGCACCTTTTCAGCAAATAGGGGTGGTAATCCTGGAATGAATCTTTCTTTCCAAATATCAGAATTACAATCATTTAGTTGGTAGACTTTTGATAAGAATACATCTCTATACCAACGAAATTCTCTTAAATTTCTACATCTCAAGCGATGTAATTGCTGTCTATTTTTCTCCTTAATTAGAGCAATTCCTCAAGTGAATTCATTGAGGATGCATAGAAGCAAGACACTAATACAATCAGATTGAGTTTCCCAATTATCAGGGACTTGACTAGTACCTGCTTCAAGCTTAACATTGGGGTCAACTAAATTTCCTGTGGTTTTGTCTCTATAAAGGATTCTTCCAAATTCATCAATTTTGATAGCACTCTCTATTTCAATTCTTTGAGCTTCAGTTAATCCATAATTCCACCATCCTCTTAATATTCCATTGAAAGAGGTGGTTATCATGAGAAAGATATTTCTTAGAGTATTTCCTCTGACTTCACATGCATTTACAGTAGATTAACATACTGTGAACCATTTGGATAATTTGATGTTCTGTTAATCCATCTAAGTTCCACTCATATAAAGAATTTCCTGAATAGGTTAATTCTGAGGTGTAACTGTATGGAGCTTCTTCGAGTTGTAGATCAACATGGGTTGGTCTAGGATAATAATTCTTTGTTCTGGTAATTTTACCTGGGGATTCCATTTCTTTAGACGATTTATTAATAAATGAAGCAGAGACTCGTAGGATGGTAAATCTTTTTCCTCTCATATTGAGTCTTTCCATCCTATTGGATAATTCTTTTTGCATTTCGTCTGTCATCGTGAATGGTCCTTCTTGCAAAATAATCCCTTTAGGTAATTGTCTGGGAATATATACTGCATTGGCAGAGCTTTCTTTTAATTTTTCTTCTTTATCTTTATTGATGGGTTTTAATTTGATTGTTCTTTCTATTCGATCTGTTTGTTCTCCAATGGTTAATAGATATAGATTGGTATAATTGTTTTGTTCAATTATATCTCCAATACCTATACCCATGTCTCTAGCATTTGGGTCTGGTTTTGATCCATAAATAGATGCATTTTTTACAGACATGGCATAATTCTTGGTTTCTGTATTAGGGACAGAAATATCAAGTTTCTTTCAAGGTGGGTGAGATTTATCAACTTCTTTTCCTACAGTGTCTTTCCAAGTTCTTGTTGTCTTTCCTATAACTCTTATTTGTTCTGGGCTTTGAGTTTCTTTTTCTTTGATTTTCCTTTTTCTAAAATATTCCATAAACCAATCAAAGAAAGGTATATTTCTTTCTTCTTCCTCCATTTGAAAATACCATAATTCTCTCATTTTATCTTTCTCTTCTGTGTTAAACTTTTTAAAGAACCAATATTTTAAAGGATGATTTTTCAAATTTTCTCTAAGATATGGTTTATCAATTTAAAATTTTTTGACAAGTACTTCTTCTCACTTTTGAATTCTAACCATTATTATGGCTCCTTGGAGGAAATCACTTTCACTTGGGTTATAGGTTTTTTCTGATGAAGTTCTTTTACACACAGGGTGTTCGATTCCACTTTCTTTGTTTCTAAAAACTTTTTGATCCATTTCTTCCTTTTCACTACTACTTTGGTCATCATCTATTTCTTCTAATTTAAAACTTTTTCTTCCTTCCGTATAACCTGCAAAACTTCTCCTAGATTTTTCCATTTTTCTCCTAAAATTAACTTCAACATTACCATTTGGTAATTTGACTATACTTTGTAAATCATCTGTTATTTCATTTACTCTTATGGTGACATCTTCTATTTGCCAATTTCCTTGGAGAACAACTTCTTCCCAACTGATGACCTTTGGGATGAGCACATTATTGTTAAAATTTGTTTCCATGAGAACTGTAGTTTTTTCTTTATCAACCTTATCTCTATAGGCTATCATGGGGAAGACAGAGATCATGGATTTGTAGAACACACGATAAACTATAGCAAAAGGTTTACTTCTTGGAGTCATCTTTAATCATTTACTTTGAAATCCAATGGTTGCACAATCAAGAATATCATCATCATGAGCATCAACTGTGATATTACGAAAGGAGTTAAAATAAACAGGTCGATGACAGAGACTGGATTCAATCATAGCATAAAGAGAATCATCAAATTCATCATATCTCTGATCTCTCACATAAGTACACACTGAAACATTTAATCCTAATCGAAACAGTGGTTTGATTCCTACCTAAATTAATCCTATGTACAGGTAGTTGTATTTTGGTTCTAATTTGTTCAATAATTCTTCTATCAAGAACTTTAATTGTCGGTTTTCCTCTAGAAAGAGAAACAGATTTTTCAATAGTTTTTATGTGGTAATCATTTTGTTCTTCAAAAGTGCCATTACTATATATTTCTGTTACAGGCAAGGCTGGCAACTTCCAATTTGATATTGCTTGGTCAAAATTTTCATATATCATTTCTTTTTGAATTTTTTGTTTTTTCTGAATTTTCTTTTTCTAAACAATTACTGGTAAAACTGGTTAAAGCAGACTGATAGGATGACGAAGACGAATTAGATCTATTAGAAGGATACTGAAATGATTTAAACCAATTCTTAAAAACTTTTGTTTTTCCCTTAGAATTTTCCATCTTTCGTAGCTCGTAAGAAATAAGAAGAGTTCTATCAACGATTTACAGCCCTTGACGCCTGATCACGGCCTGAAGCGGGACTTACAACGCGACCACACTCTTAAGAGATAAACGAGGCACAAAAGTGGAGAATAAGAAGGAAAATAAAAACTCTAAAGAGAATTGGATAGATCAACTTGGATAAAAAGCTGTGTTAAAAAAAAAAGGATTTAGATGAATTAAATCTATTATCCAAGATCTGAAGCTTTTTAGCCAAGTTGATCTATCCAATTCTCTTTAGAGTTTTTATTTTCCTTCTTATTCTCCACTTCTGTGCCTCGTTTATCTTCTTAAGAGTGTGGTCGCGTTGTAAGTCCCGCTTCAGGCCGTGATCAGGCGTCAAGGGCTGTAAATCGTTGACAAAACTCTTCTTGTTTCTTACGAGCTACAAAAGATGGAAAATTCTAAGGGAAAAACAAAACTTTTTAAGAATTGGTTTAAATCATTTCAGTATCCTTCTAATAGATCTAATTCGTCTTCTTCATCCTATCAGTCTACTTTAACCAGTTTTACCCGCAATAGTTTAGAAAAAGAAAATTCAGAAAAAACAAAAAATTTAGAAGAAATGATATATGAAAATTTTGACCAAGCAATATCCAACTGGAAGTTGCTAGCCTTGCCTGTAACAGAAATATATAGCAATGGCACATTTGAAGAACAAAATGATTACCACATAAAAACTGTTGAAAAAACTGTTTCTCTCTGGAGGAAAACAGACAACTAAAGTTTTTGATAGAAGAATTATTGAACAAATTAGAACCAAATACAACTACCTGCACATAGGATTAATTCAGGTAGGAATCAAACCACTGTTTCGATTAGGATTAAATGTTTCAGTGTGTGCTTATGTGAGAGATCAGAGACATGATGAATTTGATGATTCTCTTTATGCTATGATTGAATCCAGTCTCTGTCATCGACCTGTTTATTTTAACTGCTTTCCTAATATCACAATTGATGCTCATGATGATGATATTCTTGATTGTGCAACCATTGGATTTCAAAGTAAAAGATTAAAGATGAGTCCAAGAAGTAAACCTTTTGCTATAGTTTATCGTGTGTTCTACAAATCCATGATCTCTGTCTTCCCATGATAGCCTATAGAGATAAGGTTGATAAAGAAAAAACTACAGTTCTCATGGAAACAAATTTTAACAATAATGTGTTCATCCCAAAAGTCATTAGTTGGGAAGAAGTGGTCCTCCCAGGAAATTGGCAAATAGAAGATGCCACTCAAAGAGTAAATGAAATAACAGATGATTTACAAAGTATAGTCAAATTACCAAATGGTAATGTTGAAGTCAATTTTAGGAGAAAATGGAAAAAGGTAGGAGAAGTTTTGTAGGTTATATGGAAGGAAGAAAAAGTTTTAAATTAGAAGAAATAGATGATGACCAAAGGAGTAGTGAAAAGGAAGAAATGGATCAAAAAGTTTTTAGAAACAAAGAAAGTGGAATCGAACACCCTGTGTATAAAAGAACTTCATCACAAAAAACCTATAACCCAAGTGAAAGTGATTTTCTCCAAGGAGCCATAAGAATGGTTAGCATTCAAAAGCCAGAAGAAATACCTGTCAAAAAATTTGAAATTGATAAACCATATCTTAGAGAAAATTTGAAAAATTATCCTTTAAAAGATTGGTTCTTTAAAAAGTTTAACACAGAAGAAAAAGATAAAATGAGAGAATTATGGTATTTTCAAATGGAGGAAGAAGAAATAAATATACCTTTCTTTGATTGGTTTATGGAGTATTTTAGAAAAGGGAAAATCAAACTCAAAGTCTAGAACAAATAAGAGTTATAGGAAAGACAATAAGAACTTGGAAAGACACTGAAGGAAAAGAAGTTGATAAATCTCACCCACCTTGGAAGAAACTTGATATTTTTGTCCCTAATACAGAAACCAAGAATTATGCCATGCCTGTAAAAAATGCATCTATTTATGAATAAAAATCAGACCCACATGCTAAAGACATAGGTATAGGTATTGGAGATATAATTAAATAAAACAATTATACTAATCTATGTCTATTAACCATTGGAGAACAAACAGATTGACTAGAAAGAACAATCAAATTAAAACCCTTCAATAAAGATAAAGAAGAAAAATTAGAAGAAAGCTCTGCCAATGCAGTATATGTTCCCAGACAATTACCTAAAAGGATTATTTTGCAAGAAGGACCGTTCACAATGACAGAAAAAATGCAAAAAGAATTATCCAATAGGATGGAAAGCCTCAATATGGGAGGAAAAGGATTTAGCATCATAAGAGTCTCTACTTCAGAGGATTTATTAATAAATAATGGAATCCTCAGGTAAAATTGCCAGAGACAAAGAATTATTATCTTAGACCAACCCCTGTTGATCTACAACTTGAAGAGGCTCCATAGAGTTACACCTCAGAATTAACCTATTCAAGAAGTTCTTTATATGAATGGAACTTGGATGGATTAACAGAATATCAAATTGTCCAAATGGTTCACAGTATGTTAATATACTGTAATGCTTGTAAAGTCAGAGGAAATACTCCAAGAAATATATTTCTGATGATAACCACCTCTTTCAATGGAATATTAAGAGGATGGTGGAATTATTGATTAACTGGAGGTCAAAGACTTGAAATAGAGAATGCTGTCAAAATGGATGAATTTGGAAGAATCCTTTATAGAGACAAACCACAGGAAATTTAGTTGACCCTAATGTTAGGCTTGAAGCAGGTACTAGTCAAATCCCTAATAATTGGGAAACTCAATCTGATTGTGTTAGTGTCTTGCTTCTATGCATCCTCAATGAATTCACTGGAGGAATTGATCTAATTAAGGAGAAAAATAGACAGCAATTACATCGCTTGAGATGTAGAAATTTAGGAGAATTTCGTTGGTATAGAGATGTATTCTTATCAAAAGTTTACCAACTCAATGATTGTAATTCTGATATTTGGAAAGAAATATTGATTTCAAGATTACCACCCCTATTTGCTGAAAAGGTGTGTAATTCCTTGAGAGAAGAAATGCATGGTACTATTAATTACAGTTTGCTGACGTTCGGAGGAATTATACAAAGAATTAACAAAGTTGGCATGAATCTTTACACTGATTTAAAGATCAGTAAACAAGCTGAAAAAATGAGAAAATATTCTGGAGATAAAGAATTAGGAGATTTTTGTTTCCAGTTTGGTTTAGATCAAACACCTGATTCAAAGAAGAAAGCCCTGATGTCACTCCTATTCATCGTAATTTCCCATCCTGGTTTCTCTTCACTTGGTGGTCATATTTTGGTGCTTCTCAGAAAATCTTTCTTGATAATTTTCGTTATTTATTTATTAAGTTCTGTGAAGTAGAAGAAAAAGTTCCCTGTGAAGCATTTAATGTTCTTCGCTTCTTTGCAAAGTTCCATATTCCATACATTTTCCAGTGGAAGTTTGAAGTAAAAAAGAACTTTTTCGATCTTCCGTCTTTGTACCAGACTTTTTACCAAAAATGGTGGTCAAAAATTGAAAATGATACTTATGAGAGAATTCTGAATCAAATCTCTCCTCCTGTTGAAGAAGAAATTCCTCTTCCTGAAGAAAAGCCTTTTGAGAATGAAATGGTCATGGCGGATCTCTTGGCCAAAAAGAAAAGAAATTGCTCAAGAAAAATCTCCTGAGCCAATGGACATGTCTGTTGACTCCGTCAATTTTGAAGAAAAGATCAAGCAAATTTTAGAAGAGTATCTCCCAAAGAAAAAAGTTGGTGATCATGATTGGGATAGTAATCATGATCCAAAAGAAAATCTTGATGATAAAGTTGTGCCCCTTGAAGATCTCCATCCTCAATGGGATCCTGACTCTCATGTTAATCCCGATGGCTCAGTTATAGATTATCTTCGTGGTGGGAAGTTTTGGTATTCTTCAGTAAAAAACAAAGGAAAAGAAAAAAAAGTTGAAAAGGAATTTCGGTTAGTTGAATTATTCCGTAAAAATTCCGCTAAAGCAAAAGAATTGATGAAAAAGAAGATTTGAAGATTTGAGAAGATTTGAGTTGATTCCTGTCTAATTCGATCCAATTCGATCCTGCTGTTATTGGTATCAGAGCCAGTGGACTCATCTCTTTCTGGTGGGGGTATATGGCTAGTATGAAGAAGAAAAGTAGTCCCATCAATGTTGGTTGTACATAATATCTTGATAATATCTTGTAGGTGTCATTCATAGAAGAAATGGTGTCTTCATTCAACAAATGCTGAGAAGAAATGATGCTAAAGTAATGTTGTTGCTAGTTATCATTACTTGGAAGAAAAGTTAGCATCTAGTCAAAAAGAGATATTCTCAGATCTTCTCCAGAGAACATATTTTGTCATGAAGTTGGTAGGGGCTGTCTCTTGAGATGCCACTTGTAAATAAAGGTGTTGGGTTTGTAAAAGTTGGTATAGCTTTATTGCCACATGTCAAAAGTTGATAAAGTTGTGGGGGTATGTTTATCTTATGCTTTCCATGTGGCATAAAGATATTCCACCTTATGTACCTTGCCCATCAACTTTTGAAAAGTATGTTTGGAGGCTTGTGTCGGTAGCCATTCATTTTTTCTGTTTCATCTGGTTTGTAGTCCTCTCATGGTCGGATGAGAGTGGGCTCTTTTGTATGCTCCATCTATATAAAAGGAATTGGGGGTTTCCTTTGGTGATCAATCAAAAAATGATCGATCAAAAATTATAAAAAATAATATAAGTGTGAGTATGAGTGTGAAGTTTGAGTTTGAAGTCCTGTACAATCTTCGGTTGCTTGTTGTTATCTAATCATGTTGTTTCTTTTGCTAGAATATGTCTATTCTGCTTAGGAGATACTATGATGATGTTCAAATATTAAGAAAAATTGAATTCTTGTTAGACAATATAAGAAGACATTTGCAAATCTGCACCACAGAAATAATCCTCGCCATCATGAGTTTGAAAGAAGAAGGATTATTTTAATGTGTTCTTATGCTGTCATCCAACTAGATAAATTCCGAACTGAATCAAAACTAAAAGCTATGGCCTTCTGAGATGCCTCCTCGTTCTATTAGGAGAGAAGAATTATTGCGTGATCTAAGAAGACGTGCAAACCAGCTTAGAAGATTAGAAAATGCTATCAGACAAATTGATGAAAATATAGCTGTAGGAGGATATCTTGTTATCCGTGTTCAAACTATTAAAAGATCTATGTTAGTACGCTTGTGTAATCAGATAAGAGAATATTGTAATAGACTAAATGAAGAATTAGAATTATTATCCCGTATTTATACTGTAATGCTTGTAAAGTCAGAGGAAATACTCCAAGAAATATCTTTCTGATGATAACCACCTCTTTCAATGGAATATTAAGAGGATGGTGGAATTATGGATTAACTGGAGCTCAAAGACTTGAAATAGAGAGTGCTGTCAAAATGGATGAATTTGGAAGAATCCTTTATAGAGACAAACCACAGAAAATTTAGTTGACCCCAATGTTAAGCTTGAAGCAGGTACTAGCCAAATCCCTGATAATTGGGAAACCCAATCTGATTGTGTTAGTGTCCTACTTCTATGCATCCTCAATGAATTCACTGGATGGATTGCTCTAATTAAGGAAAAATAGACAGCAATTACACCGATTGAGATGTAGAAATTTAGGAGAATTTCGTTGGTATAGAGATGTATTCTTATCAAAAGTTTACCAACTCAATGATTGTAATTCTGATATTTGGAAAGAAAGATTTATTTCATGATTACCACCTATTTGCTGAAAAGGTGCGTAATTCCTTGAGAGAAGAAATGCATGGTACTATTAATTACAGTTTGTTGATGTTCGGAGGAATTATATAAAGAATTAACAAAGTTGGCATAAATCTTTGCACTAATTTAAAGATCAGTAAACAAGCTGAAAAAATGAGAAAATATTCTGGAGATAAAGAATTAGGAGATTTTTGTTTCCAGTTTGGTTTAGATCAAACACCTGAATCAAAGAGAAAACCCTCGCGTTATACTTGCAGGAAAAAGGGTCATTATTCAAGTAAATGCTTTAAAAAAGAAAATCCCTCTAAAAAGAAACTTAGAAAAATCAATACCAAAAATGATGATGAAAATACTGACAAGGAACAAACTGATTCAAGTTCCTCAGAAGAAGAAGAAGAAGAATATGAATCTGATTTATCAACTGACATTGAAGAAAATAGTCCTCAGGTTCAGCTTATCAAACAATTCCAATCATGTACATGTCATTCAGATGAAGAAGAATCTAAAGGAGAATGGTCGATACCATCTGATGAAGATCTTGGTATCCATATTCGTGTCCTCACTGCCCCTCAAAAATTACATATAGAAATGGTTGATAACATACCCGATCCAGGGAAAAAAGTTCAATTTTTAAATCAAATTTCAAAATTGGGGTGAGGAGAAAAAGGAGAAAGTTCACAACCAAAAATTTCCTTTGAAGAAAATGAAATGATGATAAAACACCATATTATCCAAAAAGGATAAAAGATAAAGAAACATTTCACACACCAACCTATTCCATGATTGACCTTATGAATAGATAAGAAAAAATTCATACTATAAATAAATCCTTAACTCTCTCAGACTTAAAAAGAATTAAATGATCAAAAGAGAGAACTCCGTGAATTAAAATTAGAATTAACCAAAAAACAAAATGAGCTTGATGAAAGGTTAACTTGGTTAGAAAATGATTGTGCTATTGAAAAATATGATGAAGAAAAATTTGCAAAGAATTAAAGGAGAAATTAGCAAAATCTTTACTGGTGTAATTCCTACAAAATGTATTTACCAACAGTGGAGAGTTCAGGTAAAAATAAAAATAAAAAACTTTGAGAAGATTGTTAATGCCATAATTGACACTGGTGCAGACTTAAATGTTATTAGACTTGGAATCGTTCCTATTGAATTTACAAGTAAAGCAAAACAGTTTGTTTCTGCTGCTAATGGAACAACTATTTCCATAGAAAGAAAAATCCCAAATGTTCATGTTTGCATGAAAGGACTCTGTGTTACTTCGGCCATTATTATATCAGAAGATATTGTTAATGATGTACTCCTCGGATCTCCATTTATTCTTCAAATCCAACCCTTTTCTATTACAACAAAAGGAATTTCTATAAATATTAAAGGGATTGAAGTAAATTTTGATTTTATAGATGATCCTTGTGAAATGAAAATCAAAGGATAAATCAAGTTATTGCCACAAGAGAAAATTACATAAATGGACTAAAAAATGAAATTAAATGTATCCAAATGACAAAAGAATTTAAAACAAAATTAGAAGAATTCACCAAACAGATTGAAGAAGAATGTTGTTCTGAATTACCATCAGCCTTTTGGTATAGAAAAAGACACACAGTAGGATTACCATATATAAGGATTTTAATGAAAAAGATATTCCTACTAAAGCCCGTCCATCTCAAATGGATGCTAGTCATTTAAAGCTTTGCAAAGAAGAAATCAATGATCTCCTGAATAAAGGATTAATTAGAAAAAGCAACCTTAGAGCTGTACGGCATTTTATGTTGAAAAGACCGCTGAAATCGAAAGAGGAGTTCCAAGATTGGTAATCAATTTATAAACCATTAAATAAAGTTCTTCAATCTATTAGGTATCCTTTACCTAATACTCAGGATTTGCTAAACAGATTAAACAATGCTAAAATATTCTCAAAATTGGATTTAAAATCAGGATTTTGGCAGATCTAGATAAATGAAAAAGATAGATATAAAACTGCATTCACTGTTCCAATGGGGCATTATGAATGGAATGTTATGCCTTTCGGATTGAAAAATGCTCCGTCTGAATTTCAGAATATTATGAATAATATTTTCTCGTCTTACACCCAGTTTGCCATTGTTTACATTGATGATATTCTTATCTTCTCAGAATCTGTGTTACAACATTGGAAACACTTGGGTATTTTCAAAAAAGTCATAAAAGAAAATGGAATGGCTTTATCTAAAAGAAAAATGAATCTCTTTCAGCAAAAAATCAGATTCTTAGGATTTGAGATTCAAGACAGAAAAATAACTCCAACTAATAGAGTTATTCAATTGCTAATAAATTTCCACATGAAATTAAGGATAAAAATATGCTACAAAGTTTCTTGGATGTCTCAATTATGTTGGATTTTTCTATCAAGATTTGGCAAAAGATAGAAAACTTCTCCAAGAAAGGTTGAAGAAAAATCCTTAGGAATGGTCTATCCATCACACTAATGCAGTAAAAAAGATTAAAGAAAGAGTTAAAAATCTTCCTTGTAGATGTTTATCTGACCCAGAAGCTTTCAAAATAGTTCAAACTGATGCCTCTGATGTCGATATGGTGGAATCCTTTTACAACAAAAAGACTCAAAAGAAGAGTTAATAAGATTTAATTCTGGATTATGGAATGACGCACAAAAGAAATATTCAACCGTCAAAAAGGAAGTTCTTGCCATAGTTATTTGTGTGACGAAATTCCAACATGATTTATTGAACAAAGAATTTCTGATCAGAGTTGATGATGCTAAGGCAGCAAAAGAAATTATAGAGAAAGATGTCAAAAATCTTGTCTCTAAGCAAATATTTGCTAGATGGCAAGCCATTTTATCAGTGTTTGAATTTAAAATTGAATTTATTAATGGAAATTCTAACTCTCTCCCTGACTTTCTTACTAGAGAATTTCTTCAGGGACGACAAAATGGCAAATAGTTCTTCCCCGTTCATGAAGAAAAAGGGATTGATTTGGCAGATCAAGAGGAAAGCCAAAAGGGTTTTATTCCAACAAAAGACCCAAGTCAATCAGAATTATATCTTTACACCGGTAACAGAATTCTTGTTACTTCAGATTGTCTTATGGAAGAAAGATTTGTTGAAGATAATGTTTATTTTCTCTTTCGAAAGGGGCTTCATTATTCTCCTAATAAAAGGAAAACCAAAGATTGGTATCTCAATATTTTGCATCAGACGAAAAGTGTCCTCATCTTCCACAATATGAATGCAAATGGTATCATCACTTATTCAAAGTTCACTATTTTCAAAATCCTTACTGAGGAAGATTGGGATGGTCCCTTGTACATGAGAAAAGCAGTCAATTATACAATTCGACTTAGTTTTTAATTATTGGGATTATATTGATGCTTGGAAATTTCCTTTGATGTGGTAAAATCGCCAGTATAATCACTCCTAGTTCATCAGATTCAAAGAAGAAAGTACTGATGTCATCCTATCGCAGTGTTCCTTCTGGTTTCTCTTACTTGGTGATCATATTTTGGTGCTTCTCAGAAATCTTTCCTGATAATTTTCGTTATTTATTTATTAATTTCTGTGAAGTAGAAGAAAAAGTTTCCTGTGAAGCATTTAATGTTCTTCGCTTTTTTGCAAAGTTCCATATTCCATACATTTTCTAGTGGAAGTTTGAAGTAAAAAAGAACTTTTTCAATCTTCCATCTATATAAGGAGCTGGGGGTTTCCTTTGGTGATCATTGATCAAAAGTTATAAAAAAATAATAAAAGTGTGAGTGTGAGTGTGAAGTTTGAGTGTGCTAGAGTTTGAAGTCCTGTACAATCTTCTGTAAGTAATTAAAATTTATAAGTTTGATATTATATGCTTGTTGTTATCTAATCATGTTGTTTCTTTTACAATATGTCTATCCGTCTTGCTTTGCTTAAGAGATACTATGATGATGTTCGATTATTAAAATTGAAATCTTGTTAGACAATATAAGAAGAATTATTATCTCGTATTTAAATCTGTGTTAAAAATAAAAAATAAAAAAATAAATAAAAAAGGATTTAGATGAATTAAATCTATTATCTAGGATCTGAAGCTTTTTAGCCAAGTTGATCTATCCAATTCTCTTTAGAGTTTTTATTTTCCTTCTTATTCTCCACTTCTGTGCCTCGTTTATCTTCTTAAGAGTGTGGTCACATTGTAAGTCCCGCTTCAGGCCGTGATCAGGCATCAAGGGCTGTAAATCGTTGACCCCTCTTCTTGTTTCTAACGAGCTACAAAAGATGGGAAATTCTAAAGGAAAAACAAAAGTTTTTAAGAATTGGTTTAAATCATTTCAGTATCCTTCTAATAGATCTTATTCGTCTTCTTCATCCTATCAGTCTGCTTTAACCAGTTTTACCCGTAATAGTTTAGAAAAAGAAAATTTAGAAAAAACAAAAAATTCAGAAGAAATGATATATGAAAATTTTGACCAAGCAATATCCAACTGGAAGTTGCCAGCCTGCATGTAACAGAAATATATAGTAATGGTACTTTTGAAGAACAAAATGATTACCACATAAAAACTGTTGAAAAAACTGTTTCTCTTTCTGGAGGAAAACAGACAATTAAATTTCTTGATAGAAGAATTATTGAACAAATCAGAACCAAATACAACTACCTGCACATAGAATTAATTCAGGTAGGAATCAAACCACTGTTTCGGTTAGGATTAAATGTTTCAGTGTGTGCTTATGTGAGAGATCAGAGACATGATGAATTTGATGATTCTCTTTATGCTATGATTGAATCCAGTCTCTGTCATGGACCTGTTTATTTTAACTGTTTTCCTAATATCGCAATTGATGCTCATGATGATGATGTTCTTGATTGTGCAACTATTGGATTTCAAAGTAAAGGATTAAAGATGAGTCCAAGAAGTAAACCTTTTGCTATCGTTTATCGTGTGTTCTTCAAATCCATGATCTCTGTCTTTCCCATGATAGCCTATAGAGATAAGGTTGACTACAGTTCTCATGGAAACAAACTTTAACAATAATTTGTTCATCCCAAAATTCATCAGTTGGGAAGAAGTTGTTCTCCCAGGAAATCGGCAAATAGAAGATGTCACCCCAAGAGTAAATGAAATAACAGATGATTTACAAAGTATAGTCAAATTACCAAATGGTAATGTTGAAGTCAATTTTAGGAGAAAAATGGAAAAAGGTAGGAGAAGTTTTGTAGGTTATATGGAAGGAAGAAAAAATTTTAATTAGAAAAAATAGATGATGACCAAAGGAGTAGTGAAAAGGAAGAAATGGATAAAAAAGTTTTTAGAAACAAAGAAAGTGGAATCGAACACCCTGTGTATAAAAGAACTTCATCACAAAAAACCTATAACCCAAGTGAAAGTGATTTTCTCCAAGGAGCCATAAGAATGGTTAGCATTCAAAAGCCAGAAGAAATACTTGTCAAAAAATTTGAAATTGATAAACCATATCTTAGAGAAAATTTGAAAAATTATCCTTTAAAAGATTGGTTCTTTAAAAAGTTTAACATAGAAGAAAAAGATAAAATGAGAGAATTATGGTATTTTCAAATGGAGGAAGAAGAAATAAATATACCTTTCTTTGATTGGTTTTATGGAGTATTTTAGAAAAGGGAAAATCAAAGAAAAAGAAACTCAAAGCCCATAACAAATAAGGGTTATAGGAAAGACAACAAGAACCTGGAAAGACACTGAAGGAAAAGAAGTTGATAAATCTCATCCACCTTGGAAGAAACTTGATATTTCTGTCCCGAATACAGAAACCAAGAATTATGCCATGCCTGTAAAAAATGCATCTATTTATGAATCAAAACCAGACCCAAATGCTAGAGACATAAGTATAGGTATTGGAGAAATAATTGAACAAACAATTACACCAATCTATGTCTATTAACCATTGGAGAACAAACAGATTAGATAGAAAGAACGCTCAAATAAAAAATCGAACTTAATAAAGATAAAGTTCTGCCAATGCAGTATATGTTCCCAGACAACTATCTAAAGGGATTATTTTGCAAGAGGGACCATTCACAATGACAGATGAAATGCAAAAAGAATTATCCAATAGGTGGAAAGCCTCAATATGGGAGGAAAAGGATTTAGCATCCTAAGAGTCTCTGCTTCAGAGAATTTACTAATAAATCGTCTAAAGAAATGGAATCTCAGGTAAAATTGCCAGAGACAAAGAATTATTATCCTAGACCAACCCCTATTGATCTACAACTCGAAGAGGCTCCATACACGTATACTTCAGAATTAACCTAGGAAATTCTTTATATGTGGAACTTAGATGGATTAACAGAATATCAAATTGTCCAAATGGTTCACAGTATGTTAATATACTGTAATGCCTGTGAAGTCAGAGGAAATACTCCAAGAAATATCTTTCTCATGATAGCCACCTCTTTCAATGGAATATTAAGAGGATGGTGGAATTATGGATTAACTGGAGCTCAAAGACTTGAAATAGAGAGTGATGTCAAAATGGATGAATTTGAAAGAATCCTTTATAGAGACAAAACCACAGGAAATTTAGTTTACCCCAATGTTAAGCTTGAAGCAGGTACTAGTCAAGTCCATAATAACTGGGAAACTCAATCTGATTGTGTTAGTGTCTTGCTTCTATGCATCTTCAATGAATTCACTAGATGGATTGCTCTAATTAAGGAGAAAAATAGACAGCAATTACACCATTTGAGATGTAGAAATTTAGGAGAATTTCGTTGGTATAGAGATGTATTCTTATCAAAAGTTTACCAACTAAATGATTGTAATTCTGATATTTGGAAAGAAATTTATTTCAGGCTTACCACCCCTATTTGCTGAAAAGGTGCGTAATTCCTTGAGAGAAGAAATGCATGGTACTATTAATTACAGTTTACTGACTTTCGGAGGAATTGTACAAAGAATTAACAAAGTTGGCATGAATTTTTTTACTGATTTAAAGATCAGTAAAAAAGTTGAAAAAATGAGAAAATATTTGGAGATAAAGAATTAGGAGATTTTTGTTTCCAGTTTGGTTTAGATCAAACACCTGAATCAAAGAGAAAACGTTCGCGTTCCAGATTTACTCCGGATAGAAGAAACAAAATGGTAAGAAAATATAAAAAACAGAGAAAATCCGATGAGTTCAGTCCATTCAAAAGAAAATCTAGAAAATATTTCAAAAAGAAATATATAAAAGAAAATGTTCCAACTTGTTACACTTGAGGGAAAAAGGGTCATTATTCAAATAAATGCTTTAAAAAATAACATCCCTCTAAAAAGAAACTTAAAAAAATCAATACCAAAAATGATGATG
This sequence comes from Chimonanthus praecox, assembly GCA_022113865.1. Classification (NCBI taxonomy): domain Eukaryota; kingdom Viridiplantae; phylum Streptophyta; class Magnoliopsida; order Laurales; family Calycanthaceae; genus Chimonanthus; species Chimonanthus praecox. The sequence goes on from CM039087.1 coordinate 37,257,705, forward strand.
AAAACACTGAAAAAGAACAATCTGATTCAAGTTCCTCAGAAGAAGAAGAAGAATATGAATCTGATTCATCAACTGACATTGAAGAAAATAGTCATCAGGTTCAGCTCATCAAACAATTCCAATTATGTACATGTCATTCAGATGATGAAGAATCTGAAGGAGATTGGTCGATACCATCTGATGAAGATCTTGGTATCCACATTCGTGTCCTCACTGCCCCTCAAAAATTACTTCTAGAAATGGTTGATAACATACCCGATCCAGAGAAAAAAGTTCAATTTTTAAATCAAATTTCAAATTGGGGGGAGGAGAAGAAGGAGAAAGTTTACAACCAAAAATTTCCTTTGAAGAACATGAAAATGATGATAAAACACCATATTATCCAAAAAGGATAAAAGAGAAATAAGCATTTCACACACCAACCTATTCCATGATTGACCTTATGAATAGAGTAGAGAAAATTCATACTATAAATAAACCCTTAACTCTCTTAGACTTACAAAGAGAATTAAATGATCAAAAGGGAGAACTCCGTGAATTAAGGATTGAGTTAACCAAAAAACAAAATGACCTTGATGAAAGGTTAACTTGGTTAGAAAATGATTGTGCTATTGAAAAATATGATGAAGAAAAATTTATCCAAAGAATTAAAGGAGAAATTAGCAAAATCTCTACTGGTGTAATTCCCACAAATGTATTTACCAACAGTGGAGAGTTCAGGTAAAGATAAAATAAAAAACTTTGAGAAGATTGTCAATGCCATAATTGACACTAGTGCAGACTTAAATGTTTATCAGACTTGGAATCGTTCCCATTGAATTTACAAGTGAATCAAAAACAGTTTGTCTCTGCTGCTAATGGAATGACTATTTCCATAAAAAGAAAAATCCCAAATGTTCATGTTTGCATGAAAGGAGTATGTGTTACTTCACCCTTTATTATTTCAGAAGATATTGTTAAATGTACTCCTTGGATCTCCATTTATTCTTCAAATCCAACCCTTTTCTGTAACAACAAAAGGAATTTCTACAAATATCAAAGGGATTGAAGTAAATCTTGATTTTATAGATGATCCTTGTGAAACGAAAATCCAAAGGATAAATCAAGTCAGCGCCACCAAAGAAATTACATAAATGGACTAAAGAATGAAATCAAAATTGCCCAAATAACAAAAGAATTAGAGAAAAAAAGAATTTAAAACAAAATTAGAAGAATTCACCAAACAGATTGAAGAAGAATGCTGTTTTGAATTACCATCAGCCTTTTGGAATAGAAAAAGACACATAGTAGGATTACCATATGTAAAAGATTTTAATAAAAGGGATATTCCTACTAAAGCTCGTCTATCTCAAATGGACGTTGCTCATTTAAAGCTTTGCCAAGAAGAAATCAATGATCTTCTGAAGAAAGGATTAATTAGAAAAAACAAATCCCTTTAGAGCTGTACGGCATTTTTATGTTGAAAAGGCCGCTGAAATTGAAAGAGGAGTTCTAAGATTGGTAATCAATTATAAACCATTAAACAAAGTTTTTCAATCTATTAGGTATCCTTTACCTAATACTCAGGTTTTGCTAAACAGATTAAACAATGCAAATATTCTCAAAATTTGATTTAACATCAGGATTTTGGTAGATTCATATAAAAGAAGAAGATAGTATAAAACTGCATTCACTGTTCCAATGGGGCATTATGAATGGAATGTTATGCCTTTTGGATTGAAAAATGCTCCGTCTGAATTTCAGAATATTATGAATAATATTTTCTCGTCTTACACCCAGTTTGTCATTGTTTACATTGATGATATTCTTATCTCCTTAGAATCCGTGATACAACATCGGAAACACTTGGGTATTTTCAAAAGAGTCATAAAAGAAAATGGATTGGCTTTATCTAAAAGAAAAATGAATCTCTTTCAGCAAAAAATTAGATTCTTAGGATTTGAGATTTAAGACAGAAAAATAACTCCAACTAATAGAGTTATTCAATTTGCTGATAAATTTCCAGATGAAATTAAGGATAAAAATATGCTACAAAGATTTCTTGGATGTCTAAATTATGTTGGATTTTTCTATCAAGATTTGACAAAAGATAGAAAACTTCTCCAAGAAAGGTTAAAGAAAAATCCTCAGGAATGGTCTATCCATGACACTAATGCAGTGAAAAAGATTAAAGAAAGAGTTAAAAATCTTCCTTATAGATGTTTATCTGACCCAGAAGCTTTCAAAATAGTTCAAACTGAAGCCTCTGATGTCGAATATGGCGGAATCCTCTTACAACAAAAAAACTCAAAAGATGAATTAATAAGATTTAATTCTGGATTATGGAATGAAGCACAAAAGAAATATTCAACCGTCAAAAAGGAAGTTCTTGCCATAGTTATTTGTTTGACGAAATTCCAACATGATTTATTGAACAAAGAATTTCTGATCAGAGTTGATGCTAAGGCAGCAAAAGAAATTATAGAGAAAGATGTCAAAAATCTTGTTTCTAAGCAAATATTTGCTAGATGGCAAACCATTTTATCAGTGTTTGAATTTAAAATTGAATTTATTAATGGAAATTCTAACTCTCTCCCTGACTTTCTTACTAGAGAATTTCTTCAGGGACGACAAAATGGCAAGTAGTTCTTCCCCGTTCATGAAGAAAAAAGGGATTGAGAATTTGGCAGATCAAGAAGAAAGCCAAAAGGGTTTTATTCCAACAAAAGACCCAAGTCAATCAGAATTATATCTTTACACCGGTAACAGAATTCTTGTTACTTCAAATTGTCTTATGGAAGAAAGATTTGTTGAGGATAATGTTTATTTTCTCTTTAGAAAGGGGCTTCATTATTATTCCCCTGATAAAAGGAAAACCAGAGATTGGTATCTCAATATTTTGCATCAGACGAAAAGTATCCTCATCTTTCACAATAAGAATGCAAATGGTATCATCACTTAGTCAAAGTTCACTATTCTCAAAATCCTTACTGAGGAAGATTGGGATGGTCCCTTGTACATGACAAAATCAGTCAAATTATACAATTCGACTGAGTTCTTTAATTATTGGGATTATATTGATGCGTGGAAATTTGCTTTGATGTGGCAAAATCGCCATAATCATTCCTGGTTCATGTGAATTCAATGAAGAAAGCCCTGATGTCACTCCTATTCATCGTAATTTCCCATCCTGGTTTCTCTTTACTTGGTGGTCATATTTTGGTGCTTCTCAGAAAATCTTTCCTAATAATTTTCGTTATTTATTTATTAAGTTCTGTGAAGTAGAAGAAAAAGTTCCCTGTGAAGCATTTAATGTTCTTCGCTTCTTTGCAAAGTTCCATATTCCATACATTTTCCAGTGGAATTTTGAAGTAAAAAAGAACTTTTTTGATCTTCCATCTTTGTACTAGACTTTTTACCAAAAATGGTGGTCAAAAATTGAAAATTATACTTATGAGAGAATTCTTAATAAAATCTCTCCTCCTGTTAAAGAAGAAATTTCTCTTCCTGAAGAAAAAACTTTTGAGAATGAAATGCTCATGGCTGATCTATTGGCCAAAAAATTGCCAAAGAAATTGCTCGAGAAAAATCTTCTGAGCCAATGGACATGTCTGTTGACTCCGTCAATTTTGAAGAAAAGATCAAGTAAATTTTAGAAGAGTATCTCCCAAAGAAAAAAATTGGTGATCATGATTAGGATAGTAATCATGATCCCGAAGAAAATCTTGATGATGAAGTTATGCCCCTTGAAGATCTCCATCCTTGATGGGATCCTGACTCTCATGTTAATCCCGATGGCTCACTTTGTATGATTCGTACAGTTTGTCCACTTTGTATTGTTCGTCCAGTTTAAATAGTTTCTCCACTTTGTTCAGTTGGTGCAGTTTGTCTTGTTTGTTTATCCAATTCGTCTACTTTGTCCAGTTGGTCCAATTTGTCCTGTTGGTCCATTTTGTCCAAGTTCTCTCTATTTTGTCCAGATCGAATAGAAAGAACAATCAAATTAAAACCCTTCAATAAAGATAAAGAAGAAAAATTAGAAGAAAGCTCTGCCAATGCAGTATATGTTCCCAGACAATTACCTAAAGGGATTATTTTGCAAGAAGGACCATTCACAATGACAGAGAAATACAAAAAGAATTATCCAATAGGATGGAAAGCCTCAATATGGGAGGAAAAGGATTTAGCATCCTAAGAGTCTCTACTTCAGAGGATTTATTAATAAATCGTCTAAAGAAATAGAATCCTCAAGTAAAATTGCCAGAGACAAAGAATTATTATCCTAGACGAACCCCTGTTGATCTACAACTTGAAGAGGCTCCATACAGTTACACCTCAGAATTAACCTATTCAGGAAATTCTTTATATGAATGGAACTTGGATGGATTAACTTAATATCAAATTGTCCAAATGGTTCACAGCATGTTAATATACTGTAATGCTTGTGAAGTCAGAGGAAATACTCCAAGAAATGTCCACTTTGTGTGATTCGTACAGTTTGTCCACTTTGTATTGTTCGTCCAGTTTAAATAGTTTCTCCACTTTGTTCAGTTGGTCCAGTTTGTCTTGTTCGTTTATCCAATTCGTCTACTTTGTCTAGTTGGTCCATTTTGTCCAATTTGTCCTGTTGGTCCATTTTGTCCAAGTTCTCTTTATTTTGTCCAGTTTATCTAATTTGTCCAGTCCAGTTTGTGCACTTTGTTCAGTTGGTCCTGTTCGTCTATTTTGACTAGTTTTTCCAGTTTGTGCACTTCGTCCTATTCGTCCAGTTTGTACACTTTGTCCCTTTTGTCTAGTTTGTCAAGTTTGTCAAGTTTGTCCAGTTGGTCCAATTTGTCCAATTTGGCATGTTTGTCCAGTTTATTTTATTTTTCCACTTCGTCCTGTTCGTCCAATTTGTCCAATTCGTCCAATTCGTCCAGTTAGTCCACTTTATCCTGTTTGCTCGCTTTGTACTGTTCGTCAACTTTGTCATGTTAGTCCAATTTTTCAAATTCGTCCAATTTGCCCACTTTGTACAATTCTTTGACATTGTCATGTTTGTCCAATCTTTCCAATTTGTCAGTTTGTCCACTTTCTCCACTTTTTTTAGTTGGTCCTGTTCGTCTAGTTTGACTAGTTTTTCCAGTTTGTGCAGTTTGTCCTGTTCGTCCAGTTTGTCCACTTTGTTCACTTTGTCCCGTTTGTCTAGTTTGTCAAGTTTGTCAAGTTTGTCCAGTTGGTCCAGTTTGTCCAATTTGGCCTGTTGGTCCAGTTTATTTTATTTGTCCAGTTCGTCCTGTTCGTCCAGTTTGTCCAATTCGTCCAGTTTGCCCTCTTTGTACTGTTCGTCAACTTTGTCTTGTTAGTCCACTTTTTCAAATTCGTCCAATTTGCCCACTTTGTATAATTCGTCAACATTGTCATGTTTGTCCAATCTTTCCAATTTGTCCAGTTTGTCCCTTTCTCCATTTCGTCCAATTTGCTCATTTTGCTCACTTTGTCCAGTTTCTCCCGTTTATCTAAAGTGAGAAAAATGAGCAAACTGGACGAAATGGAGAAAGTGGACAAACTGGACAAATTGGAAGGATTGGACAAATATGACAATGTTGATGAATTGTACAAAGTGGGCAAATTGGACAAATTTGAAAAGTGGACTAACAAGACAAAGTTGACGAACAGTACAAAGAGGGCAAACTGGACGAATTGGACAAACTGGACGAACAGGACGAACTGGACAAATAAAATAAACTAGACCAACATGCCAAATTGGACAAACTGGACCAACTAGACAAACTTGACAAACTAGACAAACTGGACAAGGTGAACAAAGTGGACAAACTGGACGAACAGGACAAACTGCACAAACTGGAAAAACTAGTCAAACTAGACGAACAGGACCAACTGAAAACAGTGGAGAAAGTGGACAAAATGGACAAATTGGAAAGATTGGACAAACATGACAATGTCAAAGAATTTACAAAGTGGGCAAATTGGACGAATTAAAAATTGGACTAACATGACAAAGTTGACAAACAGTACAAAGCGGGCAAACAGGATAAAGTGGACTAACTGGACGAATTGGACAAACTGGACGAAGTGGAAAAAAAAAATAAATTGGACAAACATGCCAAATTGGACAAATTGGACCAACTGGACAAACTTGACAAACTAGACAAAAGGGACAAAGTGTACAAACTGGACGAATAGGACGAAGTGCACAAACTGGAAAAACTAGTCAAAATAGACGAACAGGACCAACTGAACAAAGTGCACAAACTGGACTGGACAAATTAGATAAACTGGACAAAATAAAGAGAACTTGGACAAAATGGACCAACAGGACAAATTGGACAAAATGGACCAACTAGACAAAGTAGACGAATTGGATAAACGAACAAGACAAACTGGACCAACTGAACAAAGTGGAGAAACTATTTAAACTGGACGAACAATACAAAGTGGACAAACTGTATGAATCACACAAAGTGGACATTTCTTGGAGTATTTCCTCTGACTTCACAAGCATTACAGTATATTAACATACTGTGAACCATTTGGACAATTTGATATTATGTTAATCCATCCAAGTTCCATTCATATAAAGAATTTCTTGAATAGGTTAATTCTGAGGTGCAACTGTATGGAGCCTCTTCAAGTTGTAGATCAACAGGGGTTGGTCTAGGATAATAATTCTTTGTGTCTGGCAATTTTACCTGAGGATTCCATTTCTTTAGACGATTTATTAATAAATCCTCTGAAGCAGAGACTCTTAGGATGCTAAATCCTTTTCCTCCCATATTGAGGCTTTCCATCCTATTGGATAATTCTTTTTTGTATTTCGTCTGTCATTGTGAATGGTCCTTCTTGCAAAATAATCCCTTTAGGTAATTGTTTGGGAACATATACTGCATTGGCAGAGCTTTCTTCTAATTTTTCTTCTTTATCTTTATTGAAGGGTTTTAATTTGATTGTTCTTTCTATTCGATCTGTTTGTTCTCCAATGGTTTAGATATAAATTGGTATAATTGTTTGTTCAATTATATCTCCAATACCTATACCTATGTCTCTAGCATTTGGGTCTGGTTTTGATTCATAAATAGATGCATTTTTTACAGGCATGGCAAAATTCTTGGTTTCTGTATTAGGGACAGAAATATCAAGTTTCTGCCAAGGTGGGTGAGATTTATCAACTTCTTTTCCTTCAGTGTCTTTCCAAGTTATTGTTGTCTTTCCTATAACTGTATTTGTTCTGGGCTTGGAGTTTCTTTTTCTTTGATTTTCCCTTTTCTAAAATATTCCATAAACCAATCAAAGAAAGGTATTTTTTTTTTTCTTCCTCCATTTGAAAATACCATAATTCTCTCATTTTATCTTTTCTTCTATGTTAAACTTTTTAAAGAACCAATCTTTTAAAGGATGATTTTTCAAATTTTCTCTAAGATATGGTTTATCAATTTGAAATTTTTTGAGAGGTATTTCTTCTGGCTTTTGAATGCTAACCATTCTTATGGCTCCTTGGAGAAAATCACTTTCACTTGGGTTATAGGTTTTTTGTGATGAAGTTCTTTTATACACAGGGTGTTCTATTCCACTTTCTTTGTTTCTAAAAACTTTTTGATCCATTTTTTCCTTTTCACTACTCCTTTGGTCATCATCTATTTCTTCTAATTTAAAACTTTTTCTTCCTTCCGTATAACCTACAAAACTTCTCCTAGCTTTTTCCATTTTTCTCCTAAAATTAACTTCAACATTACCAAATTTGACTATACTTTGTAAATCATCTGTTATTTCATTTACTCTTAGGGTGACATCTTCTATTTGCAAATTTCCTGGGAGAACAACTTCTTCCCAACTGATGACTTTTGGGATGAACACATTATTGTTAAATTTTGTTTCCATGAGAACTGTAGTTTTTTCTTTATTAACCTTATCTCTATAGGCTATCATGGGAAAGACAGAGATCATGGATTTGTAGAACAAACGATAAAATATAGCAAAATGTTTACTTCTTGGACTCATTTTTAATCCTTTACTTTGAAATCCAATGGTTACACAATCAAGAATATCATCATCATGAGCATCAATTGTGATATTAGGAAAACAATTAAAATAAACAGGTCCATAACAGAGACTGGATTCAATCATAGCATAAAGAGAATCATCAAACTCATCATGTCTCTGATCTCGCACATAAGCACACACTTAAACATTTAATCCTAATCGAAACAGTGGTTTGATTCCTACCTGAATTAATCATATGTGCAAGTAGTTGTATTTGGTTCTGATTTGTTCAATAATTCTTCTATCAAGAACTTTAATTGTCTGTTTTCCTCCAGAGAGAAAAACAGTTTTTTCAACAGTTTTTATGTGGTAATCATTTTGTTCTTCAAATGGGTCATTGCTATATATTTCTATTACAGGTAAGGCTGGCAACTTCCAGTTGGATATTGCTTGGTCAAAATTTTCATATATCATTTCTTCTGAATTTTTTGTTTTTTCTGAATTTTCTTTTTCTAAACTATTACGGGTAAAACTGGTTAAAGCAGACTGATAGGATGAAGAAGACGAATAAGATCTATTAGAAGGATACTGAAATGATTTAAACCAATTCTTAAAAAGTTTTGTCTTTCCCTTAGAAGTTTCCATCTTTTGTAGCTCGTTAGAAATAAGAAGAGTTTTGTCAACGATTTACAGCCCTTGACGCCTGTTCATGGCCTGAAGCGGGACTTACAACGCAACCACACTCTAAAGAGAATTGGATAGATCAACTTGGTTAAAAAGCTTCTGATCTTAGATAATAGATTTAATTCATCTAAATCTTTTTTTTTTATAGCACAGATTTAAATACAAGATAATAATTCTTCTTATATTGTCTAACAAGATTTCAATTTTAATAATCGAACATCATCATATTATCTCTTAAGCAAAGCAAGACGGATAGACATATTGTAAAAGAAACAGCATGATTAGATAACAACAAGTATATAATATCAAACTTATAAAACTTAATTACTTACAGAAGATTGTACAGGACTTCAAACTCTAGCACATTCAAACTTCACACTCACACTCACACTTATATTATTTTTTTATAACTTTTGATCGATCTCTTTTTTTCTATTTCCACAAATGGAAAACCCCAGCTCCTTATATAGATGGAGCATACAAAGAAGCCCACTCTTATCAGACCATGAGACTACAAACTAGATGAAACAGAAAAAAGGAATGGCTACCGACACAAGCCTCCAAACATACTTTTCAAAAGTTGATGGGCAAGGTACATTAGGTGGAATATCTTTATGCCACATGGAAAGCATAAGATTAACATACCCCCACTAAAGGAACAAAACAAAACAACTTTATCAACAAGTGGCAACTCAAAAGGCAGCCCCTACCAACTTTATTTACAAGTGGCATCTCAAAAGGCAGCCCCTACCAACTTCATGACAAAATATATTCTCTGGAGAAGATTTGAGAATATCTCTTTTTGACTAGATGCTAACTTTTCTTCCAAGTAATGATAACTAGTAACAACATTTCTTCTAAGCATGACTCCTACAAGATATTATCAAGATATTATGTACAACCAACATTGATGGGACCACTTTTCTTCTTCATACTAGCCATATACCCCCACCAGAAAGAGACGAGTCCACTGGCTCTGATACCAATAACAGCAGGATCGTATCAGACAATAATCATCTCAAATCTTCTCAAATCTTCAAATCTTCTTTCTCATCAATTCTTTTGCTTTAGCGGAATTTTTACGGAATAATTCAGCTAACTGAAATTCCTTTTCAACTTCTTTTCCTTTTCCTTTGTTTTTTTACTGAAGAATACCAAAACTTCCCACCATGAAGATAATCTGTAACTGAGCCATCGGGATTAACATGAGAGTCAGGATCCCATCGAGGATGGAGATCTTCAAAGGGCACAACTTCATCATCAAGATTTTCTTCTGGATCATGATTACTATCCCAATCATGATCACCAACTTTTTTCTTTGGGAGATAATCTTCTAAAATTTGCTTGATCTTTTCTTCAAAATTGATGGAGTCAACATGATTACTATCCCAATCATGATCACCAACTTTTTTCTTTGGGAGATAATCTTCTAAAATTGATGGAGTCAATAGACATGTCCATTGGCTCAGGAGATTTTTCTTGAGCAATTTCTTTGGCAATCTTTTTGGCCAAGAGATCCACCATCACCATTTCATTCTTTAACAAGAGGACAAATTTGATTCAGAATTCTCTCATAAGTATCATTTTCAATTTTTGACCACCATTTTTGGTAAAAAGTCTGGTACAAAGACGGAAGATCGAAAAAATTCTTTTTTACTTCAAACTTCCACTGGAAAATGTATGGAATATGGAACTTTGCAAAGAAGCGAAGAACATTAAATGCTTCACAGGGAACTTTTTCTTCTACTTCACAGAACTTAATAAATAAATAACGAAAATTATCAGGAAAGATTTTCTGAGAAGCACCAAAATATGACCACCAAGTGAAGAGAAACCAGGATGGGAAATTACGACGAATAGGAGTGACATCAGGGCTTTCTTCTTTGAATCGATGAACCAGGAATGATTATACTGGCGATTTTGCCACATCAAAGCAAATTTTCAGGCATCAATATAATCCCAATAATTAAAGAACTCAGTCGAATTGTATAATTGGAGTGATTTTGTCATGTACAAGGGACCATCCCAATCTTCCTCAGTAAGGATTTTAAGAATAGTGAACATTGAATAAGTGATGATACCATTTGCATTCTTATTGTGGAAGATGAGGACACTTTTCGTCTAATGCAAAATATTGAGATATCAATCTCTGGTTTTCCTTTTATTAGGGGAATAATAATGAAACCCCTTTCCAAAGAGAAAATGAACATTATCTTCAATAAATCTTTCTTCCATAAGACAATCTGAAGTAACAAGAATTTTGTTACCGGTGTAAAGATATAATTCTGATTGACTTGGGTCTTTTGTTGGACTAAACCCTTTTGGCTTTCTTCTTGCTCTGCCAATTTCTCTTGCCCTTTTTTCTTCATGAACTGGGAAGAACTACTTGCCATTTTGTCGTCCCTGAAGAAATTCTCTAGTAAGAAAGTCAGGGAGAGAGTTAGCATTTCCATTAATAAATTCAATTTTAAATTCAAAAACTAATAAAATGGCTTGCCATCTAGCAAATTTTTGCTTAGAGACAAGATTTTTGACATCTTTTTCCAGAATTTCTTTTGCTGCTTTAGCATCAACTTTGATTAGAAATTCTTTGTTCAATAAATCATGTTGGAATTTCGTCACACAAATAACTATGGCAAGAACTTCGTTTTTTATGGTTGAATATTTCTTTTGTGCTTCATTCCATAATCCAGAATTAAATCTTAATAATTCTTCTTTTGAGTCTGTTTGTTGTAAAAGGATTCCACCATATCTGACATCAGAGGCATCAGTTTGAACTATTTTGAAAACTTCTAGGTCAGATAAACATTTACAAGGAAGATTTTTAACTCTTTCTTTAATCTTTTTTACTGCATTAGTGTGATGGATAGACCATTCCTGAGGATTTTTCTTCAACCTTTCTTGGAGAAGTTTTCTATCTTTTGCCAAATCTTGATAGAAAATCCAACATAGTTTAGACATCCAAGAAATCTGTGTAGCATATTTTTATCGTTAATTTCATCTGGAAATTTATCAGCAAATTGATTAACTCTATTAGTTGGAGTTATTTTCTGTCTTGAATTTCAAATCCTAAGAATCTGATTTTTTGCTGAAAGAAATTTATTTTTCTTTTAGATAAATCCAATCCATTTTCTTTTATGACTTTTTTGAAAATACCCAAGTGTTTCCAATGTTGTAACACAGATTCTGAGAAGATAAGAATATCATCAATGTAAATAATGGCAAACTGTGTGTAAGACGAGAAAATATTATTCATAATATTCTGAAATTCAGACGGAGCATTTTTCAATCCAAAAAGCATAACATTCCATTCATAATGCCCTATTGGAACAGTGAATGCAGTTTTATATCTATTTTCTTCTTTTATTTGGATCTGCCAAAATCCTGATTTTAAATCAAATTTTGAGAATATTTTGGCATTGTTTAATCTGTTTAGCAAATCATGAGTATTAGGCAAAGGATACCTAATAGATTGAAGAACTTTGTTTAATGGTTTATAATTGATTACCAATCTTGGAACTCCTCTTTCGATTGCAGCGGCCTTTTCAACATAAAATGTCGTACAGCTCCAAGGGGATTTTCTTTTTCTAATTAATCATTTCTTCAGGAGATCATTGATTTCTTCTTGGCAAAGCTTTAAATGAGCAGCATCCATTTGAGATGGACGGGCTTTAATAGGAATATCTTTTTCATTAAAATCCTTTACATATGGTAATCCTACTATGTGTCTTTTTCTATTCTAAAAGGCTGATGGTAATTCAGAACAGCATTCTTCTTCAATCTGTTTGGTGAATTCTTCTAATTTTGTTTTAAATTCTTTTTTCTCTAATTCTTTTATCATTTGGATATATTTAATTTCATTTTTTAGTCCATTTATGTAATTTTCTCTAGTGGCGATGACTTGATTTATCCTTTGGATTTTCGTTTCACAAGGATCATCTATAAAATCAAGATTTACTTCAATCCCTTTGATATTTGTAGAAATTCCTTTTGTTGTTACAGAAAAGGGTTGGATTTGAAGAATAAATGGAGATCCAAGGAGTACATCATTAACAATATCTTCTGAAATAATAAATGGTGAAGTAACACAGACTCCTTTCATGTAAAAATGAACATTTGGGATTTTTCTTTCTATGGAAATAGTCGTTCCATTAGCAGCAGAAACAAATTGTCTTGATTCACTTGTAAATTCAATAGGAACGATTCCAAGTTTGATAACATTTAAGTCTCCACTGGTATCAATTATGGCATTAACAATCTTCTCAAAGTTTTTTATTTTTATTTTTACCTGAACTCTCCACTGTTGGTAAATACATTTTGTAGGAATTACACCAGTAGAGATTTTGCTAATTTCTCATTTAATTCTTTGGATAAATTTTTCTTCATCATATTTTTTAATAGCACTATCATTTTCTAACCAAGTTAACCTTTCATCAAGCTCATTTTGTTTTTTTGTTAACTCTATTCTTAATTCTCGAAGTTCTCTCTTCTGATCATTTAATTCTCTTTGTAAGTCTGAGAGAGTTAAGGGTTTATTTATAGTATGGATTTTTTCTGCTCTATTCATAAGGTCAATCATGGAATAGGTTGGTGTGTGAAATGTTTCTTTCTCGTTTATCCTTTTTGGATAATATGATTTTTTTTACCATTTTCATTTTCTTCAAAGGAAATTTTTGGTTGTGAACTTTCTCCTTCTTCTCCTCCCCCCAATTTTGAAATTTGATTTAAAAATTGAACTTTTTTCTCTGGATCGGGTATGTTATTAACCATTTCTAGAAGTAATTTTTGAGGGGCAGTGAGGACACGAATGTGGATACCAAGATCTTCATCAGATGGTATCGACCATTCTCCTTCAGATTCTTCATCATGTGAATGACATGTACATGATTGGAATTGTTTGATGAGCTGAACCTGAGGACTATTTTCTTCAATGTTAGTTGATGAATCAGATTCATATTCTTCTCTTCTTCTGAGGAACTTGAATCAGATTGTTCTTTTTCAGTGTTTTCATCATCATTTTTTGTATTGATTTTTCTAAGTTTCTTTTTAGAGGGATGTTATTTTTTAAAGCATTTGCTTGAATAATGACCCTTTTCCCGCAAGTATAACAAGTCGGAACATTTTCTTTTATATATTTCTTTTTGAAATATTTTCTAGATTTTCTTTTGAATGGACTGAACTCATCGGATTTTCTCTGTTTTTTATATTTTCCGGGTTTATATTTTCTTACCATTTTGTTTCTTCTATCCGGAGTAAATCTAAAATGCGAGGGTTTTCTCTTTGATTCAGGTGTTTGATCTAAACCAAACTGGAAACAAAAATCTCCTAATTCTTTATCTCCAGAATATTTTCTCATTTTTTCAGCTTATTTACTGATCTTTAAATCAGTGCAAAGATTCATGCCAACTTTGTTAATTCTTTGTATAATTCCTCCGAACATCAGCAAACTATAATTAATAGTACCATGCATTTCTTCTCTCAAGGAATTATGCACCTTTTCAGTAAATAGGGGTGGTAATCCTGAAATAAATCTTTCTTTCCAAATATCAGAATTACAATCATTGAGTTGGTAAACTTTTGATAAGAATACATCTCTATACCAACGAAATTCTCCTAAATTTCTACATCTCAAGTGATGTAATTGCTGTCTATTTTTCTCCTTAATTAGAGCAATTCCTCTAGTGAATTCATTAAGGATGCATAAAAGCAAGACACTAACACAATCAGATTGAGTTTCCCAATTATTAGGGATTTGACTAGTACCTGCTTCAAGCTTAACATTGGGGTCAACTAAATTTCCTGTGGTTTTGTCTCTATAAAGGATTCATCCATTTTGACAGTACTCTCTATTTCAAGTCTTTAAGCTCCAGTTAATCCATAATTTCACCATCCTCTTAATATTCCATTGAAAGAGGTGGTTATCATCAAAAAGATATTTCTTGGAGTATTTCCTCTGACTTCACAAGCATTACAGTATATTAACATATTGTGAACCATTTGGACAATTTGATATTCTGTTAATCCATCCAAGTTCTATTCATATAAAGAATTTCCTGAATAAGTTAATTCTGAGGTGTAACTGTATGGAGCCTCTTCAAGTTGTAGATCAACAGGGGTTGGTGTAGGATAATAATTCTTTGTCTTTGGCAATTTTACCTGATGATTCCATTTCTTTAGACGATTTATTAATAAATCCTCTGAAGCAGAGACTGTTAGGGTGCTAAATCATTTTCCTCCCATATTGAGGCTTTCTATCCTATTGGATAATTCTTTTTGTATTTCATCTGTCATTGTGAACGGTCCTTCTTGCAAAATAATCCCTTTAGGTAATTGTCTGGGAACATATACTGCATTGGTAGAGCTTTCTTCTAATTTTTCTTATTTATCTTTATTGAGGGGTTTTAATTTGATTGTTCTTTTTATTCGATCTGTTTGTTCACCAATGGTTAATAGATATAAATTGGTATAATTGTTTTGTTCAATTATATCTCCAATACCTATACCTATGTCTCTAGCATTTGGGTCTGGTTTTGATTCATAAATAGATGCATTTTTTACAGGCATGGCATAATTCTTGGTTTCTGTATTAGGGACAGAAATATCAAGTTTCTTCCAAGGTGGGTGAGATTTATCAACTTCTTTTCCTTCAGTGTCTTTCCAAGTTCTTGTTGTCTTTCCTATAACTCTTATTTGTTCTGGACTTTGAATTTCTTTGATTTTCCCTTTTTTAAAATATTCCATGAACCAATCAAAGAAAGGTATATTTCTTTCTTCTTCCTCTATATGAAAATACCATAATTCTTTCATTTTATCATTTTCTTCTGTGTTAAACTTTTTAAAGAACCAATCTTTTAAAGGATGTTTTTTCAAATTTTCTCTAAGATATGGTTTATCAATTTGAAATTTTTTGACAGGTATTTCTTCTGACTTTTGAATGCTAACCATTCTTATGGCTCTTTGGAGGAAATCACTTTCACTTGGATTATAGGTATTTCCACTTTCTTTGTTTCTAAAAACTTTTTGATCAATTTCTTCCTTTTCACTACTCCTTTGGTCATCATCTATTTCTTTTTTACTTCTTGGGCTCATCTTTAATCCTTTACTTTGAAATCCAATGGTTGCACAATCAAGGACATCATCATCATGAGCATCAATTGTGATATTAGGAAAACAATTAAAATAAACAGGTCCATGATAGAAACTGGATGCAATCATAGCATAAAGAGAACCACCAAATTCATCATGTCTCTGATCTCTCACATAAGCACACACTAAAACATTTAATCCTAATCGAAACAGTGGTTTGATTCCTACTTGAATTAATCCTATGTGCAGGTAGTTGTATTTGGTTCTGATTTGTTCAATAATTATTTTATCAAGAACTTTAATTGTCTGTTTTCCTCTAGAGAGAAACAGTTTTTTCAACAAAATTGGGGTAAGGAGAAGAAGGAGAAAGTTCACAACCAAAAATTTCCTTTGAAGAAAGTGAAAATGATAATAAAACACCATATTATCCAAAAAAGATAAAAGAGAAAGAAACATTCCCTACACCAACCTATTCCATGATTGACCATATGAATAGAGCAGAAAAAATCTATACTATAAATAAACCCTTAACTCTCTCAGACTTACAAAGAGAATTAAATGATCAGAAGAGAGAACTTCGAGAATTAAGAATAGAGTTAACCAAAAAACAAAAAGAGCTTGACGAAAAGTTAACTTGGTTAGAAAATGATGGTGCTATTGAAAAATTATGATGAAGAAAAATTTGTCCAAAGAATTAAAGGAGAAATTAGCAAATCTCTACTGGTGTAATTCCAACAAAATGTATTTACCAACAGTGGAGAGTTCAGGTAAAAATAAAAATAAAAAACTTTGAGAAGATTGTTAATGCCACAATTGATACCGGTGCAGACTTAAACGTTATCAGACTTGGATCGTTCCTATTGAATTTACAAGTGAATCAAAACAGTTTGTTTCTGCTACTAATGGAACGACTTTTCCATAAAAAGAAAAATCCTAAATATTCATGTTTGCATGAAAGGATTCTGTGTTACTTCACCCTTTATTATTTTAGAAGATATTGTTAATGATGTACCTTGGATCTCCATTTATTCTTCAAATCCAACCTTTTCTGTAACAACAACAGGAATTTCTACAAATATCAAAGGGATTGAAGTAAATCTTGATTTTATAGATGATCCTTGTGAAACGAAAATCCAAAGGATAAATCAAGTCATCGCCACTAGAGAAAATTACATAAAATGGACTCAAGAATGAAATCAAAATTGCCAAATAACAAAAGAATTAGAGAAAAAAGAATTTAAAACAAAATTAGAAGAATTCAGCAAACAGATTGAAGAAGAATGCTGTTCTGAATTACATTAGCCTTTTGGAATAGAAAAGACACATATTAGGATTACCATATGTAAAAGATTTTAATGACGAATTGGATAAATTAGATCAACTGGTCAAACTAGACAAATTGGACAAACTGAACCATCTAGACAAACTTGTCAAACTGAACAAAGTGAGCAAAGTGAACAAAGTGGACGAACTGGACAAAATGGACAAACTGGTCGAATTGGAAAAACTAGACGAACATGACAAAGTGGATGAAAGTGGGCAAACTGGAAAAAAGTGGAATAACTGGACAAACTGGACAAATTGGACAAATTGGACAAACAGTACAAATAAACAAATTTGAAAAATTGAACAAACAGGACAACTTGACAAACTGAAGAAAGTGGACAAACTAGTTAAAATGATATTCTGTTAATCCATCATCCAAGTTCCATTCATATAAAAGAGTTTCCTGAATAGGTTAATTCTGAGATGTAAATGTATGAGCCTCTTCAAGTTGTAGATCAAATTGTCTAAATGGTTCACAGTATATTAATACAAGGCAAAGTGGACAAACTGAACGAATTGGGAAAAAGTGTACAAATTACTCAAACTGGACGAACATGACAAAGTGAACAAACTGTACGAATTGGACAAAGTGGACAACTCGACCGACATAGCGGAGGACAAAGTGAACAAACAGGATAAAGTAGACGACGTGGACAAACAGTCAAATTGCTAAAACAGAACAAAGTGGACAAACTGGATGTCTTGTGCACACTGGACAAACTACGCAAATTGGCTAAATTTGACCAACTCGACAAAGTGGAAAAACTTGACCATCTGGACGAACTGGGAGATTTGGACAAATTAGATAAACTGGTCAAAATTGACAAACTGGACAAAGTGAGCAAAGTGAGCAAACTGGACAAATGGATGAAATGGAGAAAGTGGACAAATTGGACAAATTGGAAAGATTGGACAAACATGACAATGTTGACGAATTGTACAAGTGGGCAAATTGACGAATTTGAAAAATTGGACTAACATGACAAAGTTGACGAAGGGTACAAAGCGGGCAAACTGGATAAAGTGGACTAACTGGACGAATAGGACGAATTGGACAAACTAGACGAACAGGACGAAGTGGACAAATAAAATAACTGGACGAACATGCCAAATTGGACAAACTGGACCAACTGGACAAACTTAACAAACTAGACAAACGGGACAAAGTGAACAAAGTGGACAAACTGGATGAACAGGAGAAAGTGCCAAATTGGAAAAACTAGTCAAAATAGACGAACAGGACCAACTGAACAAAGTGCACAAACTGGACTGGACAAATTAGATAAACCGGACACAATAGAGAACTTGGACAAATGGACCAACAGGACAAATTGGACCAACTGGACCAACTGACAAAGTAGCGAACTGGATAAATTAGATCAATGGTCAAACTAGACAAATTGGACAAACTGAACCATCTAGACAAACTTGTCAACTACACAAACTGAACAAAGTGAGCAAAGTGACAAAGTGGACGAACTGGACAAAGTGGACAAACTGGTCGAATTGGAAAAACTAGACGAACATGACAAAGTGGATGAAAGTGGGCAAACTGGAATAACTGGACAAACTGGACAATTGGACAAATTCACAGGCATTACAGTATATTAACATACTGTGAACCATTTGGACAATTTGATATTCTGTTAATCCATCTAAATTCCACTCATATAAAGAATTTCCTGAATAGGTTAATTCTGAGGTATAACTGTATGGAGCTTCTTCGAGTTGTAGATCAACAGGGGTTGGTCTAGGATAATAATTCTTTATTTTGGCAATTTTACCTGAGGATTCCATTTCTTTAGGCGATTTATTAATAAATCTTCAGACGCAGAGACCCTTAGGATACTGAATCCTTTTCCTCCCCATTTGAGGCTTTCCATCCTATGGATAATTCTTTTTGCATTTCGTTTGTCATTATGAATGGACCTTCTTGCAGAGTAATCCCTTTAGGTAATTGTCTGGGAACATAAACTGCATTGGCAGAGCTTTCTTCTAATTTTTCTTTTTTATCTTTACTGAATTCAGATTTTAATTTGATTGTTCTTTCTATTCGATCTGTTTGTTCTCCAATGGTTAATAAACATAGATTGGTATAATTGTTTTGTTCAATTATATCTCCAATACCTATACCTATGTCTTTAGCATTTGGGTCTGATTTTGATTCATAAATGGATGCATTTTTTACAGGCATGGCATAATTCTTGGTGTCCGTAATAGGGACAGAAATATCAAGTTTCTTCCAAGGTGGGTGAGATTTATCAACTTCTTTTCCTTCAGTGTCTTTCCAAGTTCTTGTTGTTTTTCCTATACCTCTTATCTGTTCTGGGCTTTGATTTTCCTTTTCTTTGATTTTCCCTTTTTCTAAAATATTCTATAAACCAATCAAAGAAAGGTATATTTCTTTCTTCTTTCTCCATTTGGGAATACCATAATTCTCAGATTTTATCTTTTTCCTCTGTGTTAAACTTTTTAAAGAACCAATCTTTTAAAGGATGATTTTTCAAATTTTCTCTAAGATATGGTTTATCAATTTGAAGCTTTTTAACAGGTATTTCTTCTGGCTTTTGAATGTTCACCATTCTTATGGCTCCTTGGAGAAAATCACTTTCACTTGGATTATAGGTTTTTGCTGATGAGGATCTTTCGTAGATAGGGTGTTCAATTCCACTTTCTTTATTTCTAAAAACTTTTTGATCCATTTTTTCCTTTTCACTACTCCTTTGGTCTTCATCTATTTCTTCTAATTTAAAACTTTTTCTTCCTTCCGTATAACCAGCAAAACTTCTCCTAGCTTTTTCCATTTTTCTCCTAAAATTGACTTCAACATTACCATTGGGTAATTTGACTATACTTTGTAAATCATCTGTCATTTCATTTACTCTTGGGGTGACATCTTCTATTTGCCAATTTCCTGGAAGAACAACTTCTTCCCAGCTGATGACTTTTGGGATGAACACGTTATTGTTAAAGTTTGTTTCCATGAGAACTGTAGTTTTTTCTTTATCAACCTTATCTCTATAGGCTAAAAGACAGAGATCATGGATTTGTAGAACACACGATAAACTATAGCAAAAGGTTTACTTCTTGGACTCATTTTTAATCCTTTGCTTTAAAATCCAATAGTTGCACAATCAAGGATATCATCATCATGAGCATCAATTGTGATATTGGGAAAGCAGTTAAAATAAACAGGTCCATGACAGAGACTTGATTCAATCATAGCATAAAGAGAATCATCAAATTCATCATGTCTCTCTGATCTCGCACATAAGCACAGACTGCAACATTTAATCCTAATCGAAACAGTGGTTTGATTCCTACCTGAATTAATCCTATGTGCAGGCAGTTGTATTTGGTTCTGATTTGTTCAATAATTCTTTTATCAAGAACTTTGATTGTCTGTTTTCCTCCAGAGAGAGAAACAGTTTTTTTAACAGTTTTTATGTGATAATCATTTTGCTCTTCAAATGTGCCATTGCTATATATTTCTGTTACAAGCAAGGCTGGCAACTTCCAATTTGATATTGCTTGGTCAAAATTTTCATATATCATTTCTTCTGAATTTTTTTGTTTTTTCTGAATTTTCTTTTTCTAAACTATTACAGGTAAAACTAGTTAAAGCAGACTGATAGGATGAGGAAGACGAATAAGATCTATTAGAAGGATGCTGAAATGATTTAAACCAATTCTTCAAAAGTTTTATTTTTCCCTTAGAATTTTCCATCTTTTGTAGCTCTTTAGAAACAAGAAGAGTTCTGTCAACGATTTACTGCCCTTGACGCCTGATCACGGCTTGAAGCGGGACTTACAACTCGACCACACTCTTTAAAAAGATGAACGAGACGCAGAAGTGGAGAATAAGAAGGAAAATAAAAACTCTAAAGAGAATTAGATAGATCAATTTGGCTAGAAAGCTTCAGATCCTGGAATAATAGATTCAATTCATCTAAATCCCATTTTTTTTTTTAATTCAGATTTAAATACGAGATAATAATTCTAATTCTTCATTCAGTCTATTACAATATTCTCTTACTTGATTACACAAGCGTACTAACATAGATCGTCTAATAGCTTGAACACGGATAACAAGATATCCTCCTACCGCTATATTTTCATCAATTTGTCTGATAGCATTTTCTAATGTTCTAAGCTGATTTTCACGTCTTCTTAGATCACGCAATAATTCTTCTCTCCTAATAGAACGAAGTGGCATCTCAGAAGGCCATAGCTTGTAGTTTTGATTTAGTTCGGAATTTATCTAGTTGGAAGACAGCATAAGAACGCATTAAAACGATCCTTCTCCTTTCAAACTCAAGATGGCGAGGATTATTTCTGTGGGTGCAGATTTACAAATGTCTTCTTATATTGTCTAACAAGGATTCAATTTTTCTTAATATCCGAACATCATCATAGTATCTTCTAAGCAAGTAAGACGAATAGACATATTCTAGCAAAAGAAACAACATGATTAGATAACAACAAGCATGTAACATTAAACTTAAAAACTAAATTACTTACAGAAGATTTGTACAGGACTTCAGACTCTATCACACTTAAACTTCAAGCTCTAGCACTCAAACTTCACACTCACACTCACACTTATGTCTTTTTTTTTTTATAATTTTCTCAACTATATCTTGAACTATATATGCAAATGGAAAACCCTCAGCTCCTTATATAGATGGAGCATACAATAAGAGATTCCTCGCATCCGACCATGAGAGGACTTGCAACAAACAAAGGAATGGCCACCGACACAAGCCACCAAAAGGCATTTTCAAAAGTTGATGGGCAAGGTACAAAAGTTGATGGACAAGGTACATGAGGTGAAATATCTTTATGCCACATGGAAAGCAAAAGATACACATACCCCCCACAACATTATCAACTTATGACATATGGCAATAACGCAACACCAACACCAACACCAACTTTTTCAAATGGCAACACAAAAGGCAGCCCCTACCATCTTTGTTTACAAGTGGCAACATAAAATGCAGCCCCTACCAAAAATATATTCTCTGATCGCTAGAGGACAAATTTTCTTCAAATCAAACCTTGACATTATGCTAGCTTTTCTCCCAGGCAATGATAACTAGCAACATTTCTTCTCAAGCAACGTTTTGAATGAAGACACCATTTCTTCTATGCAAGACACCTATAGGATAATATCAAGATATTATTATGAACATCTAACATTGATGGGACCACTTTTCTTCTTTTCTTCATACTAACCATATACCTCCACCAAAAAGAGATGATTCCATTCAAATTATTCGATCTTGTCAGTTTTGGTATCAGAGCCAGTGGACTATTATGGTGCTTCTCAGAAAATCCTTCCTGATAATTTTCGTTATTTGTTTATTAAGTTCTCTCAGGTTGAAGAAAAGGTTTCATGTGAAGCCATCAATATGCTTCGCTTCTTTGCTAAATTTCATATCCCTTATATTTTTCAATGGAAGTTTGAAGTAAAAAAGGACTTATATGATTTACCATCTCTTTATCAGACTTTTTATCAAAAGTGGTGGTCTAAGATTGAAAATGATACTTATGAGAGAATTCTGAATCAAATCTCTCCTCCTGTTAAAGAAAAAATTCCTCTTCCTGAAGAAAAGCCTTTTGAGAATGAAATGCTCATGGCTGATCTATTAGCCAAAAAGATTGCCAAAGAAATTGCTCGAGAAAAATCTCCTGAGCCGATGGATATGTCTGTTGACTCCGTTAATTTTGAAGAAAAGATCAAGCAAATTTTAGAAGAATATCTTCCAAAGAAAAAAGTTGGTAATCATGATTGGGATAGTAATCATGATCCAGATGAAAATCTTGATGATGAAGTTGCGCCTCTTGAAGATCTCCATCCTCGTTGGGACCCTGACTCTCATGTTATTCCCGATGGCTCAGTTACAGAATATCATCGTGGTGGAAAGTTTTGGTACTCTTCAGCAAAAGACAAAGGAAAAGAAAAAGAAGTCGAAAAGGAATCTCGGTTAGCTGAATTATTCCCGAAAAATTCTCCTAAAGTAAAAGAATTGATGAAAAAGAAGATGTAAAAAGAGATGATTCCATTCAAATTATTCGATCGGAAAAATTCTGCGAAAGTAAAAGAATTGATGAAAAAGAAGATGTAAAAAAGAGATGATTCCAATAAAATTATTCGATCCTATCAGTTTTGGTATCAATTCTTTTGGACAAAGTGGACATACATAACGAATTGGAAAAAGTGGATGAACTGTACAAAGTGGACAAACTGGAAAACTACTCAAATTGGACGAACAAGACAAACTGGACCGAGTGACCAAAGTGGTGAAACTAGTTAAACTGGACGAACAATACAAAGTGGACAAACTGTACGAATTGCACAAAGTGGACAAAATGGGTAAAGTAGACAAAGTGAACAAACAAGAAAAACTGGACAAACTGCACAAACTGACTTAGTTGGACCAACTCAACAAAGTAGACAAACTTACCAACTGTACAAACTAGACGAATTGGACAAATTAGATAAACAGGTCAAACTGGACAAAATGAACCATATAGACAAACTTGACAAACGCGACAAACTGGACCAAGTGAGCAAAGTGAACAAAGTGGACAAATTGTACAAACCGGGTGAACTGGACAAAGTGGACAAGCTAAACGAATTGGAAAGAGTGGACAAACATGACAAAGTGAACAAACTGTAGAAAGTGGGCAAACTGGAAAGAGTGGACTAACTTAACAAACTGGCCGAATTGGACAAGGTGGACAAACAGGACTAAGTGGACAAATTAGATAAACTAGACAAACTGGACAAATTCATCAAACTGGACCAACTGGACAAACTAGACAAACTGGACGAACAGGACAAAGTGGACAAACTGAACGAATTGGAAAAAGTGTACAAATTACTCAAATTGGACGAACATGACAAAGTGAACAAACTGTACGAATTGGACAAAGTGGACAAACTCGACATAGTGGACAAAGTGAACAAACAGGATAAAGTAGACGACGTGGACAAAGAAGTCAAGTTGCTAAAACAGAACAAAGTGGACAAACTGGATGTCTTGTGCACACTGGACAAACTACGCAAATTGGCTAAATTTGACCAACTCGACAAAGTGGAAAAACTTGACCATCTGGACGAACTGGAAGATTTGGACAAATTAGATAAACTGGTCAAAATGGACAAACTGGACAAAGTGAGCAAAGTGAGCAAACTGGACAAACTGGATAAAATGGAGAAAGTGGACAAATTGGACAAATTGGAAAGATTGGACAAACATGAAAATGTTGACGAATTGTACAAAGTGGGCAAATTGGACAAATTTGAAAAATTGGACTAACATGACAAAGTTGACGAAGGGTACAAAGCGGGCAAACTGGATAAAGTGGACTAACTGGACGAATAGGACGAATTGGACAAACTAGACGAACAGGACGAAGTGGACAAATAAAATAAACTGGACGAACATGCCAAATTGGACAAACTGGACCAACTGGACAAACTTAACAAACTAGACAAACGGGACAAAGTGAACAAAGTGAACAAAGTGGACAAACTGGATGAACAGGAGAAAGTGCACAAATTGGAAAAACTAGTCAAAATAGACGAACAAGACCAACTGAACAAATTACACAAACTGGACTGGACAAATTAGATAAACCGGACAAAATAGAGAACTTGGACAAAATGGACCAACAGGACAAATTGGACCAACTGGACCAACTGGACAAAGTAGACGAACTGGATAAATTAGATCAACTGGTCAAACTAGACAAATTGGACAAACTGAACCATCTAGACAAACTTGTCAAACTACACAAACTGAACAAAGTGAGCAAAGTGAACAAAGTGGACGACCTGGACAAAGTGGACAAACTGGTCGAATTGGAAAAACTAGACGAACATGACAAAGTGGATGAAAGTGGGCAAACTGGAATAACTGGACAAACTGGACGAATTGGACAAATTGGGCAAACAGTACAAACTGAACAAATTTGAAAAATTGGACAAAACGGACAAACTTGACAAACTGAAGAAAGTGGACAAACTGGATAAACAAGAGGAACAGGACAAAGTGGACATACATAACGAATTGGAAAAAGTGGATGAACTGTACAAAGTGGACAAACTGAAAAACTACTCAAATTGGACGAACAAGACAAACTGGACCGACTGACCAAAGTGGAGAAACTAGTTAAACTGGACGAACAATACAAAGTGGACAAACAGTACGAATCGCACAAAGTGGACAAACTGGGTAAAGTAGACAAAGTGAACAAACAAGAAAAACTGGACAAACTGCACAAACTGACTCAGTTGGACCAACTCAACAAAGTAGACAAACTTACCAATTGCACAAACTAGACGAATTGGACAAATTAGATAAACAGGTAAAACTGGACAAAATGTACCATATAGACAAACTTGACAAACGCGACAAACTAGACCAAGTGAGCAAAGTGAACAAAGTGGACAAATTGTACAAACCGGGTGAACTGGACAAAGTGGACAAGCTGAACGAATTGGAAAGAGTGGACAAACATGACAAAGTGAACAAACTGTAGAAAGTGGGCAAACTGGAAAGAGTGATTTACAAGTGAATCAAAACAGTTTGTGTCTGCTGCTAATGGAACGACCATTTCCATTGAAAGAAAAATCCCAAATGTTCATGTTTGCATGAAAGGAGTCTGTGTTACTTCACCCTTTATTATTTCAGAAGATATTGTTAACGATGTACTCCTTGGATCTCCATTTATTCTTCAAATCCAACCTTTTTCTGTAACAACAAAAGGAATTTCTACAAATATCAAAGGGATTGAAGTAAATCTTGATTTTATAGATGATCCTTGTGAGACGAAAATCCAAAGGATAAATCAAGTTATTGCCACCAGAGAAAATTACATAAATGGATTAAAAAATGAAATTAAATGTGTCCAAATGACAAAAGAAATGGAGAAAAAAGAATTTAAAACAAAATTAGAAGAATTCGCCAAACAGATTGAAGAAGAATGCTGTTCTGAATTACCATCAGCCTTTTGGAATAGAAAAAGACACATAGTAGGATTACCATATGTAAAAGATTTTAATGAAAAAGATATTCCTACTAAAGCTCGTCCATCTCAAATGGATGCTGCCCATTTGAAGCTTTGCCAAGAAGAAATCAATGATCTTCTGAAGAAAGGATTAATTAGAAAAAGCAAATCCCCTTGGAGCTGTACGGCATTTTATGTTGAAAAGGTGGCTGAAATTGAAAGAGTTCCAAGATTGGTAATCAATTATAAACCATTAAACAAAGTCTTACAATCTATCAGGTATCCTTTGCCTAATACTCAGGATTTGCTAAACAGATTAAACAATGCCAAAATATTTTCAAAATTTGATTAAAATAAGGATTTTGGCAGATTCAGATATAAAAGAAGATAGATATAAAACTGCATTCACTGTTCAAATGGGGCATTATGAATGGAATGTTATACCTTTTGGATTGAAAAATACTCCGTCTGAATTTCAGAATATTATGAATAATATCTTCTCGTCTTATACCCAGTTTGCCATTGTTTACATTGATGATATTCTTATATTTTCAGAATCTGTGATACAACATTGGAAACATTTGAATATCTTCAAAAGAGTCATAAAAGAAAATGGATTGGCTTTATCCAAAAGAAAGATGAACCTTTTTCAGCAGAAAATCAGGTTCTTAGGATTTGAAATCCAAGACAGAAAAATAACTCCGACTAATAGAGTTATTCAATTTGCTGATAAATTTCCAGATGAAATTAAGGATAAAAATATGCTACAAAGATTTCTTGGATGTCTAAATTATGTTGGATTTTTCTATTAGGATTTGGCAAAAGATAGAAAACTTCTCCAAGAAAGATTAAAGAAAAATCCTAAGGAGTGGTCTATCCATCACACTAATGCAGTAAAAAAGATTAAAGAGAGAGTTAAAAATCTTCCTTGTAGATGTTTATCTGACCCAGAAGCTTTCAAAATAGTTCAAACTGATGCCTCTGATGTCGGATATGGTGGAATCCTTTTACAACAAAAAGATTCACAAGAAGAATTAATAAGATTTAATTCAGGATTATGGAATAAAGCTCAAAAGAAATATTCAACCATCAAAAAGGAAGTTCTTGCCATAGTTATTTGTGTGACGAAATTCCAACATGATTTATTAAACAAAGAATTTCTGATCAGAGTTGATGCTAAGGCTGCAAAAGAAATTCTGGAAAAAGATGTCAAAAATCTTGTCTCTAAGCAAATATTTGCTAGATGGCAAGCCATTTTATCAGTGTTTGAATTTAAAATTGAATTTATTAATGGAAATGCTAACTCTCTCCCTGACTTTCTTACTAGAGAATTTCTTCAGGGACGACAAAATGGCAAGTAGTTTTCCCCGTTCATGAAGAAAAAAGGGCAAGAGAAATTGGCAGATCAAGAAGAAAGCCAAAAGGGTTTTATTCCAACAAAAGGCCCAAGTCAATCAGAATTATATCTTTACACCGGTAACAGAATTCTTGTTACTTCAGATTGTCTTATGGAAGAAAGATCTGTTGAAGATAATGTTTATTTTCTATTTGGGAAGGGGCTTCACTATTATTCCCTGATAAAAGGAAAACCAGAGATTGGTATCTCAATATTTTGCATCAGACGAAAAGTGTCCTCATCTTCCACAACAAGAATACAAATGGTATCATCACTTACTCAAAGTTCACTATTCTCAAAATCCTTACTGAGGAAGATTGGGATGGTCCCTTGTACATGACAAAATCAGTCAAATTATACAATTCGACTGAGTTCTTTAATTATTGGGACTATATTGATGCCTGGAAATATGCTTTGATGTGGCAAAATCGCCAGTATAATCACTCCTGGTTCATCAGATTCGAAGAGAAAGTCTTGATGTCACTCCTATTCATCGCAATTTTCCATCCTTGTTTCTCTTCACTTGGTGGTCATATTATGGTGCTTCTCAGAAAATCCTTCCTGATAATTTTCGTTATTTGTTTATTAAGTTCTCTCAGGTTGAAGAAAAGGTTCCATGTGAAGCCATCAATATGCTTCGCTTCTTTGTTAAATTTCATATCCCTTATATTTTCCAATGGAAGTTTGAAGTAAAAAAGGATTTATATGATTTACCATCTCTTTATCAGACTTTTTATCAAAAGTGGTGGTCTAAGATTGAAAATGATACTTATGAGAGAATTCTGAATCAAATCTCTCCTCCTGTTAAAGAAGAAATTCCTCTTCCTCAAGAAAAGCCTTTTGAGAATGAAATGCTCATGTCTGATCTATTAGCCAAAAAGATTGCCAAAGAAATTGCTCGAGAAAAATCTCCTGAGCCGATGGATATGTCTGTTGACTCCGTCAATTTTGAAGAAAAGATCAAGCAAATTTTAGAAGAATATCTCCCAAAGAAAAAAGTTGGTAATCATGATTGGGATAGTAATCATGATCCAGATGAAAATCTTGATGATGAAGTTGCGCCTCTTGAAGATCTCCATCCTCGTTGGGACCCTGACTCTGATGTTAATCCCGATGGCTCAGTTACAGAATATCTTCGTGGTAGAAAGTTTTGGTACTCTTCAGCAAAAGACAAAGGAAAAGAAAAAGAAATCGAAAAGGAATCTCGGTTAGCTGAATTATTCCGGAAAAATTCTGCTAAAGCAAAAGAATTGATGAAAAAGAAGATGTAAAAAGAGATGATTCCAATCAAATTATTCGATCCTGTCAGTTGTTGGTATCAGAGCCAGTGGACTCATCTTTTTGGTGGAGGTATATGGTTAGTGAAGAAAAGAAGAAAAGTGGTCCCATCAATGTTAGATGTTCATAATAATATCTTGATATTATCCTATAGGTGTCTTACATAGAAGAAATGGTGTCTTCATTCAAAACGATGCTTGAGAAGAAATGTTGCTAGTTATCATTGCCTGGGAGAAAAGCTAGCATAATGTCAAGGTTTGATTTGAAGAAAATTTGTCCTCTAGCCATCAGAGAATATTTTTGGTAGGGGCTGCCTTTTATGTTGCCACTTGTAAACAAAGATGGTAGGGGCTGCCTTTTGTGTTGCCATTTGAAAAGTTGGTGTTGGTGTTGGTGTTGCTTTATTGCCATATGTCATAAGTTGATAATGTTGTGGGGGGTATGTTTATCTTTTGCTTTCCATATGGCATAAAGATATTCCACCTCATGTACCTTGTCCATCAACTTTTGTACCTAGCCCATCAACTTTTGAAAATGCCTTTTGGTGGCTTGTGTCGGTGGCCATTCCTTTGTTTGTTGCAAGTCCTCTCATGGTCGGATGCGAGGAATCTCTTATTGTATGCTCCATCTATATAAGGAGCTGAGGGTTTTCCATTTGCATATATAGTTGAGAAAATTATAAAAAAAAAACCATAAGTGTGAGTGTGAGTGTGAGTTTGAAGTTTGAGTGCTAGAGCTTGAAGTTTAAGTGTGATAGAGTCTGAAGTCCTATACAAATCTTCTGTAAGTAATTAAGTTTTTAAGTTTAATGTTACATGCTTGTTGTTATCTAATCATGTTGTTTCTTTTGCTAGAATATGTTATTCGTCTCTGCTTTAAGATACTAGATGATGTTCGGATATTAAGAGAAAGAAATTGAATCTTGTTAGACAATATAAGAAGACATCTGCAAATCTGCACCACAAAAATAATCTTCGCCTTCTTGAGTTTGAAAGGAGAAGGATTGTTTTAATGCGTTCTAATGCTGCCACCTCGTTCTATTAGGAGAGAAGAATTATTGCGTGATCTAAGAAGACGTGAAAATCAGCTTAGAACATTAGAAAATGCTATCAGACAAATTGATGAAAATATAGCTGTAGGAGGATATCTTGTTATCCGTGTTCAAGCTATTAGACGATCTATGTTAGTACGCTTGTGTAATCAAGTAAGAGAATATTGTAATAGACTGAATGAAGAATTAGAATTATTATCTCGTATTTAAATTTGTGTTAAAAAAAACGGGATTTACATGAATTGAATCTATTATCCAGGATCTGAAGCTTTTTAGCCAAGTTGATCTATCTAATTCTCTTTAGAGTTTTTTATTTTCCTTCTTATTCTCCACTTCTGTGCCTCGTTCATCTTTTTAAAGAGTGTGGTCGCGTTGTAAGTCCCGCTTCAGGCCGTGATCAGGCGTCAGAGCAGTAAATCGTTGACATAACTCTTCTTTTTTCTAACGAGCTACAAAAGATGGAAAATTCTAAGGAAAAACAAAACTTTTTAAGAATTGGTTTAAATCATTTCAGCATCCTTCTAATAGATCTTATTCTTCTTCTTCATCCTATCAGTCTGCTTTAACTATTTTTACCCGTAATAGTTTAGAAAAAGAAAATTCAGAAAAAACAAAAAATTCAGAAGAAATGATATATGAAAATTTTGACCAAGCAATATCAAATTGGAAGTTGCCAGCCTTGCCTGTAACAGAAATATATAGCAATGGCACATTTGAAGAGAAAAATGATTACCACATAAAAATTGTTGAAAAAACTATTTCTCTCTCTGGAGGAAAACAGACAATTAAAGTTCTTGATAGAAGAATTATTGAACAAATCAGAACCAAATACAACTACCTGCACATAGGATTAATTCAGGTAGGAATCAAACCACTGTTTCGATTAGGATTAAATGTTGCAGTCTGTGCTTATTCCAACAAAAGGCCCAAGTCAATCAGAATTATATCTTTACACTGGTAACAGAATTCTTGTTACTTCAGATTGTCTTATGGAAGAAAGATCTGTAGAAGATAATGTTTATTTCCTATTTGGGAAGGGGCTTCATTATTATTCCCCTGATAAAAGGAAAACCAGAGATTGGTATCTCAATATTTTGCATTAGACGAAAAGTGTCCTCATCTTCCACAACAAGAATGCAAATGGTATCATCACTTACTCAAAGTTCACTATTCTCAAAATCCTTACTGAGGAAGATTGGGATGGTCCCTTGTACATGACAAAATCAGTCAAATTATACAATTCGACTGAGTTCTTTAATTATTGGGACTATATTGATGCCTGGAAATATGCTTTGATGTGGCAAAATCACCAGTATAATCACTCCTGGTTCATTAGATTCAAAGAAGAAAATCCGATGATCTCATTCCATTCAAATTATTCGATCCTATCAGTTATTGGTATCAGAGCCAGTGGACTCATCTCTTTTTGGTGGAGGTATATGGTTAGTATGAAGAAAAGAAGAAAAGTGGTCCCATCAATGTTAGATGTTCATAATAATATCTTGATATTATCCTATAGGTGCCTTGCATAGAAGAAATGGTGTCTTCATTCAAAACGATGCTTGAGAAGAAATGTTGCTAGTTATCATTGCCTGGGAGAAAAGCTAGCATAATGTCAAGGTTTGATTTGAAGAAAATTTGTCCTCTAGCCATCAAAGAATATATTTTTGGTAGGGGCTGCCTTTTATGTTGCCACTTGTAAACAAAGATGGTAGGGGCTGCCTTTTGTGTTGCCATTTGAAAAAGTTGGTGTTGGTGTTGGTGTTGCTTTATTGCCATATGTCATAAGTTGATAATGTTGTGGGGGGTATGTTTATCTTTTGCTTTCCATATGGCATAAAGATATTCCACCTCATGTACCTTGTCCATCAACTTTTGTACCTAGCCCATCAACTTTTGAAAATGCCTTTTGGGGGCTTGTGTCGTGGCCATTCCTTTGTTTGTTGCAAGTCCTCTCATGGTCGGATGCGAGGAATCTCTTATTGTATGCTCCATCTATATAAGGAGCTGAGGGTTTTCCATTTGCAGATATAGTTCAAGATATAGTTCAAAAAAAAAAAAAAAAGTGTGAGTGTGTGAGTGTTAGTTTGAAGTTTGAGTGCTAGATCTTGAAGTTTAAGTGTGATAGAGTCTGAAGTCTTGTACAAATCTTCTGTAAGTAATTAAGTTTTTAAGTTTAATGTTACATGCTTGTTGTTATCTAATCATATTGTTTCTTTTGCTAGAATATGTCTATTCGTCTTACTCTGCTTAGAAGATACTATGATGATGTTCGGATATTAAGAAAAATTGAATCCTTGTTAGACAATATAAGAAGACATCTGCAAATCTGCACCCACAGAAATAATCCTCGCCATCTTGAGTTTGAAAGGAGAAGGATTGTTTTAATGCGTTCTTATGCTGTCTTCCAACTAGATAAATTCCGAACTAAATCAAAACTACAAGCTATGGCCTTCTGAGATGCCACCTCATTATATTAGGAGAGAAGAATTATTGCGTGATCTAAGAAGACGTGAAAATCAGCTTAGAACATTAGAAAATGCTATCAGACAAATTGATGAAAATATAGTTGTAGGAGGATATCTTGTTATCCGTGTTCAAGCTATTAGACGATCTATGTTAGTACGCTTGTGTAATCAAGTAAGAGAATATTGTAATAGATTGAATGAAGAATTAGAATTATTGTCTCGTATTTAAATTTGTGTTAAAAAAAAATGGGATTTACATGAATTGAATCTATTATCCAGGATCTGAAGCTTTTTAGCCAAGTTGATCTATCTAATTCTCTTTAGAGTTTTTTATTTTCCTTCTTATTCTCCACTTGTGCCTCGTTCATCTTTTTAAAGAGTGTGGTCGCGTTGTAAGTCCCGCTTCAGGCCGTGATCAGGCGTCAAGGGCAGTAAATCGTTGACAGAACTCTTTTTTTTCTAACGAGCTACAAAAGATGGAAAATTCTAAGGGAAAAACAAAACTTTTTAAGAATTGGTTTAAATCATTTCAGCATCCTTCTAGTAGATCTTATTCTTCTTCTTCATCCTACCAGTCTGCTTTAACCAGTTTTACCCATAATAGTTTAGAAAAAGAAAATTCAGAAAAAATAAAAAATTCAGAAGAAATGATATATGAAAATTTTGACCAAGCAATATCAAATTGGAAGTTTCCAGCCTTGCCTGTAACAGAAATATATAGCAATGGCACATTTGAAGAGCAAAATGATTACCACATAAAAACTGTTGAAAAAACTTGTTTCTCTCTCTGGAGGAAAACAGACAATTAAAGTTCTTGATAGAAGAATTATTGAACAAATCAGAACCAAATACAACTACCTGCACATAGGATTAATTCAGGTAGGAATCAAACCGTTGTTTTGATTAGGATTAAATGTTGCAGTCTGTGCTTATGTACGAGATCAGAGACATGATGAATTTGATGATTCTCTTTATGCTATGATTTAATCAAGTCTCTGTCATGGACCTGTTTATTTTAACTGCTTTCCCAATATCACAATTGATGCTCATGATGATGATATCCTTGATTGTGCAACTATTGGATTTCAAAGCAAAGGATTAAAAATGAGTCCAAGAAGTAAACCTTTTGCTATAGTTTATCGTGTGTTCTACAAATCCATGATATCTGTCTTTCCCATGATAGCCTATAGAGATAAGGTTGATAAAGAAAAAACTATAGTTCTCATGGAAACAAACATTAACAATAACGTGTTCATCACAAAAGTCATCAGCTGGGAAGAAGTTGTTCTTCCAGGAAATTGGCAGATAGAAGATGTCACCCCAAGAGTAAATGAAATGACAGATGATTTACAAAGTATAGTCAAATTACCCAATGGTAATGTTGAAGTCAATTTTAGGAGAAAAATGGAAAAAGCTAGGAGAAGTTTTGCTAGTTATATGGAAGGAAGAAAAAGTTTCAAATTAGAAGAAATAGATGATGACCAAAGAGTAGTGAAAAGGAAGATGGATCAAAAAGTTTTTAGAAATAAAGAAAGTGGAATTGAACACCTGTCTACAAAAGATCCTCATCAGCAAAAACCTATAATCCAAGTGAAAGTGATTTCTCCAAGGAGCCAAAAGAATGGTGAGCATTCAAAAGCCAGAAGAAATACCTGTTAAAAAGTTTCAAATTGATAAACCATATCTTAGAGAAAATTTAAAAATCATCATTTAAAAGATTGGTTCTTTAAAAAGTTTAACACTGAGGAAAAAGATAAAATGAGAGAATTATGGTATTCCCAAATAGAGGAAGAAGAAAGAAATATACCTTTCTTTGATTGGTTTATGGAATATTTTAGAAAAGGGAAAATCAAATAAAAGGAAAATCAAAGCCCAGAACAGATAAGAGTTATAGGAAAAACAACAAGAACTTGGAAAGACAGTGAAGGAAAAGAAGTTGATAAATCTCACCCACCTTGGAAGAAACTTGATATTTCTGTCCCTAATACGGACACCAAGAATTATACCATGCCTGTAAAAAATGCATCCATTTATGAATCAAAATCAGACCTAAATGCTAAAGACATAGGTATAGGTATTGGAGATATAATTGAACAAAACAATTATACCAATCTATGTTTATTAACCATTGGAGAACAAACACATCGAATAGAAAGAACAATCAAATTAAAATCTGAATTTAGTAAAGATAAAAAAGAAAAATTAGAAGAAAGCTCTGCCAATGCAGTTTATGTTCCCAGACAATTACCTAAAGGGATTACTCTGCAAGAAGGACCATTCATAATGACAGACGAAATGCAAAAGAATTATCCAATAGGATGGAAAGCCTCAATATGGGAGGAAAAGGATTCAGTATCCTAAGGGTCTCTGCGTCTGAAGATTTATTAATAAATCGCCTAAAGAAATGGAATCTCTCAGGTAAAATTGCCAGAAACAAAGAATTATTATCCTAGACCAACCCCTGTTGATCTACAACTCGAAGAAGCTCCACCTCAGAATTAACCTATTCAGGAAATTCTTTATATGAGTGGAATTTAGATGGATTAACAGAATATCAAATTGTCCAAATGGTTCACAGTATGTTAATATACTATAATGCCTGTGAAGTCAGAGGAAATACTCCAAGAAATATCTTTCTGATGATAACCACCTCTTTCAATGGAATATTAAGAGGATGGTGGAATTATGGATTATCTGGAGCTCAAAGACTTGAAATAGAAAATGCTGTCAAAATGGATGAATTTGGAAGAATCCTTTATAGAGAGAAAACCACAGGAAATTTAGTTGATCCAAATGTTAAGCTTGAAGCAGGTACTAGTCAAATCCCTGATAATTGGGAAACTCAATCTGATTGTTGTTAGTGTCTTGCTTCTATGCATCCTCAATGAATTCACTGGAGGAATTGCTCTAATTAAGGAGAAAAATAGACAGCAATTACACCGTTTGAGATGTAGAAATTTAGGAGAATTTCGTTGGTACAGAGATGTATTCTTGTCAAAAGTTTACCAACTCAATGATTGTAATTCTGATATTTGGAAAGAAAGATTCATTTCAGGATTACCACCCTTATTTGCTGAAAAGGTGCATAATTCCTTGAGAGAAGAAATGCATAGTATTATTAATTACAGTTTGCTGACGTTCAGAGGAATTATACAAAGAATTAACAAAGTTGGCATGAATCTTTGTACTGATTTGAAGATCAGTAAACAAGCTGAAAAAATGAGAAAATATTCTGGAGATAAAGAATTAGGAGATTTTTGTTTCCAGTTTGGTTTAGATCAAACGCCTGAATCAAAGAGAAAACCTTTGCGTTCTAGATTTACTCCAGATAGAACAAAATGGTAAAAAAGTATAAACCGGGAAGATATAAAAAAAGAAGAAAATCCGATGACCTCATCCCATTAAAAAGAAAATCCAGAAAATATTTCAAAAAGAAATATATAAAAGAAAATGTTCCAACTTGTTATAATTGCGGGAAGAAGGGTCATTATTCAAGTAAATGTTTTAAAAAAGAAAATTCTTCTAAAAGAAACTTAGAAAAATCAATACCAATGATAATGAAAATACTGAAAAGGAACAAACTGATTCAAGTTCCTCAGAAGAAGAAGACGAATATGAATCTGATTCATCAACTGATATTGAAGAAGATAGTCCTCAGATTCAACTCATCAAACAACTCCAATCATGTACATGTCATTCAGATGATGAAGAATCTGAAGGAGAATGGTCGATACCATCTGATGAAGATCTTGGTATCCACATTCGTGTCCTCACGGCCCCTCAAAAATTACTTTTAGAAATGATTGATAACATACCTGATCCAGAGAAAAAAGTTCAATTTTTAAATCAGATTTCAAAATTGGGGGGAGGAGAAGAAGGAGAAAGTTCACAATAAAAAATTTCCTTTGAAGAAAATGAAAATGGTGATAAAACACCATATTATCCAAAAAGGATAAAGGAGAAAGAAACATTTCATACACCAACCTATTCCATGATTGACCTCATGAATAGAGCAGAAAAAATTCATACTATAAATAAACCCTTAACACTCTCAGATTTACAAAGAGAATTAAATGATCAGAAGAGAGAACTTCGTGAATTAAAATTAGAATTAACCAAAAAACAAAATGAGCATGATGAAAGGTTAACTTGGTTAGAAAGTGATGGTGCTATTGAAAAATATGATGAAGAAAAATTTGTCCAAAGAATTAAAGGAGAAATTAGCAAAATCTCTACTGGTGTAATTCCTACAAAATGTATTTACCAACAGTGGAGAGTTCAGTAAAAATAAAAATTAAAACTTCGAGAAGATTGTTAATGCAATTGACACTAGTGCTGACTTAAATGTTATCAGACTTGGAATCGTTCCTATTGAATTTACAAGTGAATCAAAACAGTTTGTGTCTGCTGCTAATGGAACGACCATTTCCATTGAAAGAAAAATCCCAAATGTTCATGTTTGCATGAAAGGAGTCTGTGTTACTTCACCCTTTATTATTTCAGAAGATATTGTTAACGATGTACTCCTTGGATCTCCATTTATTCTTCAAATCCAACCCTTTTCTGTAACAACAAAAGGAATTTCTACAAATATCAAAGGGATTGAAGTAAATCTTGATTTTATAGATGATCCTTGTGAGACGAAAATCCAAAGGATAAATCAAGTTATTGCCACCAGAGAAAATTACATAAATGGATTAAAAAATGAAATTAAATGTGTCCAAATGACAAAAGAAATGGAGAAAAAAGAATTTAAAACAAAATTAGAAGAATTCACCAAACAAATTGAAGAAGAATGCTGTTCTGAATTACCATCAGCCTTTTGGAATAAAAAAAGACACATAGTAGGATTACCATATGTAAAAGATTTTAATAAAAAAGATATTCCTACTAAAGCTCGTCCATCTCAAATGGATGCTGCCCATTTGAAGCTTTGCCAAGAAGAAATCAAATGAAGAAAGGATTAATTAGAAAAAATCCCCTTGGAGCTGTACGGCATTTTATGTTGAAAAGGCGGCTGAAATTGAAAGAGGAGTTCCAAGATTGGTAATCAATTATAAACCATTAAACAAAGTCTTACAATCTATCAGGTATCCTTTGCCTAATACTCAGGATTTGCTAAACAGATTAAACAATGCCAAAATATTTTCAAAATTTGATTAAAATAAGGATTTTGGCAGATTCAGATAAAAGAAGAAGATAGATATAAAACTGCATTCACTGTTCAAATGGGGCATTATGAATGGAATGTTATACCTTTTGGATTGAAAAATACTCCGTCTGAATTTCAGAATATTATGAATAATATCTTCTCGTCTTATACCCAGTTTGCCATTGTTTACATTGATGATATTCTTATATTTTCAGAATCTGTGATACAACATTGGAAACATTTGAATATCTTCAAAAGAGTCATAAAAGAAAATGGATTGGCTTTATCCAAAAGAAAGATGAACCTTTTTCAGCAGAAAATCAGGTTCTTAGGATTTGAAATCCAAGACAGAAAAATAACTCCGACTAATAGAGTTATTCAATTTGCTGATAAATTTCCAGATGAAATTAAGGATAAAAATATGCTACAAAGATTTCTTGGATGTCTAAATTATGTTGGATTTTTCTATTAGGATTTGGCAAAAGATAGAAAACTTCTCCAAGAAAGATTAAAGAAAAATCCTAAGGAGTGGTCTATCCATCACACTAATGCAGTAAAAAAGATTAAAGAGAGAGTTAAAAATCTTCCTTGTAGATGTTTATCTGACCCAGAAGCTTTCAAAATAGTTCAAACTGATGCCTCTGATGTCGGATATGGTGAAATCCTTTTACAACAAAAAGATTCACAAGAAGAATTAATAAGATTTAATTCAGGATTATGGAATAAAGCTCAAAAGAAATATTCAACCATCAAAAAGGAAGTTCTTGCCATAGTTATTTGTGTGACGAAATTCCAACATGATTTATTAAACAAAGAATTTCTGATCAGAGTTGATGCTAAGGCTGCAAAAGAAATTCTGGAAAAAGATGTCAAAAATCTTGTCTCTAAGCAAATATTTGTTAGATGGCAAGCCATTTTATCAATGTTTGAATTTAAAATTGAATTTATTAATGGAAATGCTAACTCTCTCCTTGACTTTCTTACTAGAGAATTTCTTCAGGGATGACAAAATGGCAAGTAGTTCTTCCCCCGTTCATGAAGAAAAAAAGGGAAGAGAAATTGGCAGATCAAGAAGAAAGCCAAAAGGGTTTTATTCCAACAAAAGGCCCAAGTCAATCAGAATTATATCTTTACACTGGTAACAGAATTCTTGTTACTTCAGATTGTCTTATGGAAGAAAGATCTGTAGAAGATAATGTTTATTTTCTATTTGGGAAGGGGCTTCATTATTATTCCCCTGATAAAAGGAAAACCAGAGATTAGTATCTCAATATTTTGCATCAGACGAAAAGTGTCCTCATCTTCCACAACAAGAATGCAAATGGTATCATCACTTACTCAAAGTTCACTATTCTCAAAATCCTTATTGAGGAAGATTGGGATGGTCCCTTGTACATGACAAAATCAGTCAAATTATACAATTCGACTGAGTTCTTTAATTATTGGGACTATATTGATGCCTGGAAATATGCTTTGATGTGGCAAAATCGCCAGTATAATCACTCCTGGTTCATCAGATTCAAAGAAGAAAGTCCTGATGTCAATCCTATTCATCGCAATTTTCCATCCTGGTTTCTCTTCACTTGGTGGTCATATTATAGTGCTTCTCAGAAAATCCTTCTTGATAATTTTCGTTATTTGTTTATTAAGTTCTCTCAGGTTGAAGAAAAGGTTCCATGTGAAGCCATCAATATGCTTCGCTTCTTTGCTAAATTTCATATCCCTTATATTTTCCAATGGAAGCTTGAAGGAAAAAAGGACTTATATGATTTACCATCTCTTTATCAGACTTTTTATCAAAAGTGGTGGTCTAAGATTGAAAATGATACTTATGAGAGAATTCTGAATCAAATCTCTCCTCCTGTTAAAGAAGAAATTCCTCTTCCTAAAGAAAAGCCTTTTGAGAATGAAATGCTCATGGCTGATCTATTAGCCAAAAAGATTGCCAAAGAAATTACTCGAGAAAAATCTCTTGAGCCGATGGATATGTCTGTTGACTCCGTCAATTTTGAAGAAAAGATCAAGCAAATTTTAGAAGAATATCTCCCAAAGAAAAAAGTTGGTAATCATGATTGGGATAGTAATCATGATCCAGATGAAAATCTTGATGATGAAGTTGCGCCTCTTGAAGATCTCCATCCTCGTTGGGACCCTGACTTTGATGTTAATCCCGATGGCTCAGTTATAGAATATCTTCATGGTGGAAAGTTTTGGTACTCTTCAGCAAAAGACAAAGGAAAAGACAAAGAAGTCGAAAAGGAATCTCAGTTAGCTGAATTGTTCCGAAAAAATTCTGCTAAAGCAAAAGAATTGATGAAAAAGAAGATGTAAAAAGAGATGATTCCATTCAAATTATTCGATCCTGTCAGTTGTTGGTATCAGAGCCAGTGGACTCATCTCTTTTTGGTGGAGGTATATGGTTAGTATGAAGAAAAGAAGAAAAGTGGTCCCATCAATGTTAGATGTTCATAATAATATCTTGATATTATCCTATAGGTGTCTTGTATAGAAGAATATATTTTTGGTAGGGGCTGCCTTTTATGTTGCCACTTGTAAACAAAGATGGTAGGGGCTGCCTTTTGTGTTGCCATTTGAAAAAGTTGGTGTTGGTGTTGGTGTTGCTTTATTGCCATATGTCATAAGTTGATAATGTTGTGGGGGGTATGTTTATCTTTTGCTTTCCATATGGCATAAAGATATTCCACCTCATGTACCTTGTCCATCAACTTTTGTACCTAGCCCATCAACTTTTGAAAATGCCTTTTGGTGGCTTGTGTTAGTGGCCATTCCTTTGTTTGTTGCAAGTCCTCTCATGGTCGGATGCGAGGAATCTCTTATTGTATGCTCCATCTATAAGGAGCTGAGGGTTTTCCATTTGCAGATATAGTTCAAGATATAGTTCAAAAAAAAAAAAAAGTGTGAGTGTGAGTGTTAGTTTGAAGTTTGAGTGCTAGATCTTGAAGTTTAAGTGTGATAGAGTCTGAAGTCTTGTACAAATCTTCTGTAAGTAATTAAGTTTTTAAGTTTAATGTTACATGCTTGTTGTTATCTAATCATATTGTTTCTTTTGCTAGAATATGTCTATTCGTCTTACTATGCTTAGAAGATACTATGATGATGTTCGGATATTAAGAAAAATTGAATCCTTGTTAGACAATATAAGAAGACATCTGCAAATCTGCACCCACAGAAATAATCCTCGCCATCTTGAGTTTGAAAGGAGAAGGATTGTTTTAATGCGTTCTTATGCTGTCTTCCAACTAGATAAATTCCGAACTAAATCAAAACTACAAGCTATGGCCTTCTGAGATGCCACCTCGTTCTATTAGGAGAGAAGAATTATTGCGTGATCTAAGAAGACGTGAAAATCAGCTTAGAACATTAGAAAATGCTATCAGACAAATTGATGAAAATAGCTGTAGGAGGGATATCTTGTTATCCGTGTTCAAGCTATTAGACGATCTATGTTAGTACGCTTGTGTAATCAAGTAAGAGAATATTGTAATAGACTGAATGAAGAATTAGAATTATTATCTCGTATTTAAATTTGTGTTAAAAAAAACGGGATTTACATGAATTGAATCTATTATCCAGGATCTGAAGCTTTTTAGCCAAGTTGATCTATCTAATTCTCTTTAGAGTTTTTTATTTTCCTTCTTATTCTCCACTTCTGTGCCTCGTTCATCTTTTTATCTTTCTTTTTTATCTTTTTTGGATAATATGGTATTTTTTCATCATTTTCATGTTCTTGAAAGGAAATTTTTGGTTGTGAACTTTCTCCTTCTTCTCCTCCCCCCAATTTTGAAATTTGATTTAAAAATTGAACTTTTTTGTCTGGATCGGGTATGTTATCAACGATTTCTAGAAGTAATTTTTGAGGGACAGTGAGGACACGAATATGGATACCAAGATCTTCATCAGATGGCATCGACCTTTCTGCTTCAGATTCTTCATCATCTGAATGACATGTACATGATTGGAATTGTTTGATGAGCTGAACCTGAGGACTATTTTCTTCAATGTCAGTTGATGAATCAGATTCATATTCTTCTTCTTCTTCTGAGGAACTCGAATCGGATTGTTCTTTTTCAGTATTTTCGTCATCAATTTTGGTATTGATTTTTCTAAGTATCTTTTTAGAGAGATTTTCTTTTTTAAAGCATTTACTTGAATAATGACCCTTTTTCCCGCAAGTATAACAAGTTGGAACATTTTCTTTTATATATTTCTTTTTGAAATATTTTCTAGATTTTCTTTTGAATGGACTGAAATCATCGGATTTTCTCTGTTTTTTATATCTTCCGGGTTTATATTTTCTTACCATTTTGTTTCTTCTATCCGGAGCAAATCTAAAACGCGAAGGTTTTCTCTTTGATTCAGGTGTTTGATCTAAACCAAACTGGAAACAAAAATCTCCTAATTCTTTATCTCTAGAATATTTTCTCATTTTTCCAACTTGTTTACTGATCTTTAAATCAGTACAAAGATTCATGCCAACTTTGTTAATCCTTTTTATAATTCCTCCGAACGTCAGCAAACTGTAATTATTAGTACCATGCATTTCTTCTCTCAAGGAATTACGCACCTTTTCAGCAAATAGGGGTGGTAATCCTGAAATAAATCTTTTTTTCCAAATATCAGAATTATAATCATTGAGTTGGTAAACTTTTGATAAGAATACATCTCTATACCAACGAAATTCTCCTAAATTTCTACATCTCAAACGGTGTAGTTGCTGTCTATTTTTCTACTTAATTAGAGCAATCCCTCTAGTAAATTCATTGAGTATGCATAGAAGTAGGATACTAACAAAATCAGATTGGGTTTCCCAATTATCAGGGATTTGACTAGTACCTGCTTCAAGCTTAATATTGGGGTCAACTAAATTTCCTGTGGTTTTGTCTCTAAAAAGGATTCTTCCAAATTCATCCATTTTGACAGCACTCTCTATTTCAAGTCTTTGAGCTCCAGTTAATCCATAATTCCACCATCCTCTTAATATTCCATTGAAAGAGGTGGTTATCATCAAAAAGATATTTCTTTGAGCTCTGACTTCACAAGCACTACGGTATATTAACATACTGTGAACCATTTCGATGATTTGATATTCTGTTAATCTATCTAAGTTCCACTCATATAAAGAATTTCCTGAATAGGTTAATTCTGAGGTGTAACTGTATGGAGCCTCTTCGAGTTGTAGATCAACAGGGGTTGGTCTAGGATAATATACTGCATTGGCAGAGCTTTCTTCTAATTTTTTTTCTTTATTTTTATTGAAGGGCTTTAATTTGATTGTTCTTTCTATTCGATCTGTTTGTTCTCCAATGGTTAATAGACATAGATTGGTATAATTGTTTTGTTCAATTATATCTCCAATACCTATACCTATGTCTTTGGCATTTGGGTCTGATTTTGATTCATAAATAGATGCATTTTTTATAGGCATGGCATAATTCTTGGTTTCTGTATTAGGGACAGAAA
This sequence comes from Chimonanthus praecox, assembly GCA_022113865.1. Taxonomy (NCBI): domain Eukaryota; kingdom Viridiplantae; phylum Streptophyta; class Magnoliopsida; order Laurales; family Calycanthaceae; genus Chimonanthus; species Chimonanthus praecox. Next base: position 37,300,610 of record CM039087.1, read on the forward strand.
TATCAAGTTTCTTCCAAGATGGGTGAGATTTATCAACTTCTTTTCCTTCAGTGTCTTTCCAAGTTCTTATTGTCTTTCCTATAACTCTTATTTGTTCTGGGCTTTGAGTTTCTTTTTCTTTGATTTTCCCATTTTTAAAATATTCCGTAAACCAATCAAAGAAAGGTATATTTCTTTCTTCTTCCTCTATTTGAAAATACCATAATTCCCTCATTTTATCTTTTTCTTCTGTGTTAAACTTTTTAAAGTATCAATCTTTTAAAGGATGATTTTTCAAATTTTCTCTAAGATATGGTTTATCAATTTCAAATTTTTTGACAGGTATTTCTTCTGGCTTTTGAATGCTCACCATTCTTATTTGCTGATGAGGATCTTTTGTACACAGGGTGTTCAATTCCACTTTCTTTGTTTCTAAAAACTTTTTTATCCATTTCTTTATTTTCACTACTCCTTTGGTCATCATCTATTTCTTTTAATTTAAAACTTTTTCTTCCTTCCGTATAACCGGCAAAACTTCTCCTAGCTTTTTCCATTTTTCTCCTAAAATTGACTTCAACATTATCATTTGGTAATTTGACTATACTTTGTAAATCATCTGTTATTTCATTTACTCTTGGGGTGACATCTTCTATTTGCCAATTTCCTGGGAGAACAACTTCTTCCCAGCTGATGACTTTTGGGATAAACACATTATTGTTAAAGTTTGTTTCCATGAGAACTGTAGTTTTTTCTTTATCAACCTTATCTCTATTGGCTATCATGGGAAAGACAGAGATCATAGATTTGTAGAGCACACGATAAACTATGGCAAAATGTTTACTTCTTGGACTCAT
>CM039087.1:37301942-37322577 GCA_022113865.1 Chimonanthus praecox
TTAAATCTTCCTTGTAGATGTTTATCTGACCCAGAAGCTTTCAAAATAGTTCAAACTGATGCCTCTGATGTCGGATATGGTGGAATCCTTTTACAACAAAAAGACTCAAAAGAAGAATTAATAAGATCTAATTCTGGATTATGGAATGAAGCACAAAAGAAATATTCAACCATAAAAAATGAAGTTCTCGCCATAGTTATTTGTGTGACAAAATTCCAACATGATTTATTGAACAAAGAATTTCTCATCAGAGTGGATGCTAAAGCAGCAAAAGAAATTTTGGAAAAAGATGTCAAAAATCTTGTCTAAGCAAATATTTGCTAGATGGCAAGCCATTTTATCAGTTTCTGAATTTAAAATTGAATTTATTAATGGAAATGCTAACTCTCTCCCTTCTTACTAGAGAATTTCTTCAGGGACGACAAAATGGCAAGTAGCTCTTCCCCGTTCATGAAGAATAAAGGGCAAGAGAAATTGGCAGATCAAGAAGAAAGCCAAAAGGGTTTTACTCCAACAAAAGACCCAAGTTAATTAGAATTATATCTTTACATCGGTAACAAAATTCTTGTTACTTCAGATTGTCTTATGGAAGAAACATCTGTTGAAGATAATGTTTATTTTCTCTTTCGCAAGGGGCTTCATTATTATTCCCCTGATAAATGAAAAACTAGAGATTGGTATCTCAATATTTTGCATCAGACGAAAAGTGTCGTCATCTTCCACAATAAGAATGCAAATGGTATCATCACTTACTCAAAGTTCACTATTCTCAAAATCCTTACTGAGGAAGATTGGGATGGTCCCTTGTACATGACAAAATCACTCTGATTATACAATTCGACTGAGTTCTTTAATTATTGGGAATATATTGATGCCTGAAAATTTGCTTTGATGTGGCAAAATCGCCAGTATAATCATTCCTGGTTCATCAGATTAAAAGAAGAAAGTCCTGATGTCACTCCTATTCATCGTAATTTCCCATCCTGGTTTCTCTTGACTTGGTGGTCATATTTTGGTGCTTCTCAGAAAATCTTTCCTGATAATTTTCGTTATTTATTTATTAAGTTCTGTGAAGTAGAAGAAAAAAATTCCATGTGAAGCCATCAATATGCTTCGCTTCTTTGCTAAATTTCATATCCCTTATATTTTCCAATGGAAGTTTGAAGTAAAAAAGGACTTATATGGTTTACCATCTCTTTATCAGACTTTTTACCAAAAATGGTGGTCAAAAATTGAAAATGATACTTATGAGAGAATTCTGAATCAAATCTCTCCTCTTGTTAAAGAAGAAATTCCTCTTTCTGAAGAAAAGCCTTTTGAAAATGAAATGCTCATGGCTGATCTCTTGGCCAAAAAGATTGCCAAAGAAATTACTCGAGAAAAATCTCCTGAGCCAATGGACATGTCTGTTTACTCCGTCAATTTTGAAGAAAAGATCAAGCAAATTTTAGAAGAGTATCTCCCAAAGAAAAAAGCTGGTGATCATGATTGGGATACTAATCATGATCCAGAAGAAAATCTTGATGATGAAATTGTGCCCCTTGAAGATCTCCATCCTCGATGGGACCCTGACTCTCATGTTAATCCTGATGGCTCAGTTACACATTATCTTCGTGGTGGAAAGTTTTGGTATTTTTCAGTAAAAGACAAAGGAAAAGAAAAAGAAGTTGAAAAGGAATCTCGGTTAGCGGAATTATTCCGTAAAAATTCCGCTAAAGCAAAAGAATTGATGAAAAAGAAGATTTGAAGATTTGAGATGATTCCTGTCAAATACGATCCTGTTGTTATTGATATCAGAGCCAGTAGAAATCATCTCTTTTTGGGGGTATATGGTTAGTATAAAGAAAAAAATGTGTGGTCACATCAATTCTATTTGATGGTGTTGGTTGTACATAATATCTTGATAATATCTTGAAGGTGTCATGCTGAGAAGAAATGGTGTCTTCAATCAACAAGAAAAGATACTCAGTTGGTGAAGAAAAGTTATTGCTAGTTATCATTGCTAAGAAGAAAAGTTGGCAATATCTTGATATTAAGTCAAAAGTAATCGATCTTGTCCAGAGAGAATATGTCATGGAGTTGGTAGGGGCTGCCTCATGAGATGCCACTTGTAGATAAAGTTGTTTTGTTTTGTGCCTTTGGTGGGGGCATGTTAAATTGTGCTTTCCATGTGGCAAATAGATGTTCCACCTAAGGTACCCTTGCCCAATGTAGATATCAACTTTTGAAAAGTGTGTTTGGAGGCTTGTGTGGGTAGCCATTCCTTTTGTCTGTTGCATCTGGTTTAAGTCCTCTCATGGTCAGATAAGAAGGGGCTTTTTTGTATGCTCCATCTATATAAGGAGCTGGGAGTTTCCTTTGGTGATATAGAAAAAAGCAATAGAAAAAAAATATAGAAAAAAAGAGATCGATCAAAAGTTATAAAAAAAATAATAATATAAGTGTGAGTGTGAGTGTGAAGTTTGAGTGTGCTAGAGTTTGAAGTCCTGTACAATCTTTTGTAAGTAATTAAGTTTTATAAATTTGATATTATATGCTTGTTGTTATCTAATCATGTTGTTTCTTTTGCTAGAATATGTCTATTCGTCTTGCTCTGCGTAGGAGATACTATGATGATGTTCGAATATTCAGAAAAATTGAATTCTTGTTAGACAATATAAGAAGAATTATTATCTCGTATTTAAATTTGTGTAAAAAAAAAAGAAAAAAAGAAGAAGAAGAGGATTTAGATGAATTAAATCTATTATTCAGGATCTGAAGCTTTTTAGCCAAGTTGATCTATCCAATTCTCTTTAGAGTTTTTATTTTTCTTCTTATTCTCCACTTCTGTACCTCGATTATCTTCTTAAGAGTGTGGTCGCGTTGTAAGTCCCGCTTCAGGCCGTGATCAGGCGTCAAGGGCTGTAAATCGTTGACAGAACTCTTCATGTTTCTTACGAACTACAAACGATGGAAAATTCTAAGGGAAAGACAAAATTTTTTAAGAATTGGTTTAAATCATTTCAGCATCCTTCTAATAGATCTTATTCGTCTTCTTCATCCTACCAGTCTGCTTTAACTAGTTTTCCCCGTAATAGCTAAGAAAAAGAAAATTCAAAAAAAAACAAAAAATTCAGAAGAAATGATATATGAAAATTTTGACCAAGCAATATCCAACTGGAAGTTGCCAGCCTTGCATGTAACAGAAATATATAGTAATGGTACATTTGAAGAACAAAATGATTACGACATAAAAACTATTGAAAAAATTGTTTCTCTCTTTGGAGGAAAACAGACAATTAAAGTTCTTGATAGAAGAATTATTGAACAAATCAGAACCAAATACAACTACCTGCACATAGGATTAATTTCAGGTAAGAATCAAACCACTGTTTCAATTAGGATTAAATGTTTCAGTGTGTGCTTATGTGCGAGATCAGAAACATGATGAGTTTGATGATTCTCTTTATGCTATGATTGAATTCAGTCTCTGTCATGGACCTGTTTATTTTAATTGTTTTCCTAATAACACAATTGATGCTCATTATGATGATATTATTGATTGTGCAACCATTGGATTTCAAAGTAAAGGATTAAAAATGAGTCCAAGAAGTAAACCTTTTGCTATAGTTTATCGTGTGTTCTACAAATCCATGATCTCTATCTTTCCCATGATAGCCTATAGAGATAAGGTTGACAAAGAAAAAACTATAGTTCTCATGGAAACAAACTTTAACAATAATGTGTTCATCCCAAAAGTCATCAGTTGGGAAGAAGTTGTTTTCCAAGGAAATTGGCAAATAGAGTTAACCAAAAAAAGAGAACTTCGAGAATTAAAAATAGAGTTAAGAAAATGATCAGAAAAGAGAACTTCGAGAATTAAATGATCAGAAAAGAGAACTTCGAGAATTAAGAATAGAGTTAACCAAAAAACAAAATGAGCTTGATGAAAGGTTAATTTCGTTAGAAAATGATGGTACTAATGAAAAATATGATGAAGAAAAATTTGTCCAAAGAATTAAAGGAGAAATTAGCAAAATCTCTACTGGTGTAATTCCTACAAAATGTATTTACCAACAGTGGAGAGTTCATGTAAAAATAAAAATAAAAAACTTTGAGAAGATTGTTAATGCCATAATTGATACCGGTGCAGACTTAAATGTTATCTGACTTGGAATCGTTCCTATTGAATTTACAAGTGAATCAAAACAGTTTGTTTCTGCTTCTAATGGAACGACTATTTCCATAGAAAGAAAAATCCCAAATGTTCATGTTTGCTTGAAAGGAGTCTGTGTTACTTCACCCTTTATTATTTCAGAAGATATTGTTAATGATGTACTCCTTGGATCTCCATTTATTCTTCAAATCCAACCCTTTTCTGTAACAACAAAAGGAATTTCTACAAATATCAAAGGGATTTAAGTAAATCTTGATTTTATAGATGATCCTTGTGAAACGAAAATCCAAAGGATAAATCAAGTTATTGCCACAAGAGAAAATTACATATAAGGACTTAAAAATGAAATTAAATGTATCCAAATGACAAAAAAATTAAGAAAAATGAATTTAAAACAAAATTAGAAGAATTCACCAAACAGATTGAAGAAGAATGTTATTCTGAATTACCATCAGCCTTTTGGAATAGAAAAAGACACATAGTAGGATTACCATATGTAAAGGATTTAATGAAAAATATATTCCTACTAAAGCCCGTCCATCTCAAATGGATGTTGCTCATTTAAAGTTTTGCCAAGAAGAAATCAATGATCTCCTGAAGAAAGGATTAATTAGAAAAAGCAAATCCCCTTGGAGCTGTACAACATTTTATGTTGAAACAGCCGCTGAAATCGAAAAGGGAGTTCCAAGATTGGTAATCAATAATAAACCATTAAACAAAGTTCTTCAATCTATTACGTATCCTTTGCCTAATACTCAGGATTTGCTAAACAGATTAAACAATGCCAAAATATTCTCAAAATTTGATTTAAAATCAGGATTTTGGCAGATCCTGATAAAAGAAAAAGATAGATATAAAACTGCATTCACTGTTTTAATGGGGCATTATGAATGGAATGTTATGCCTTTTTATTGAAAAATGCTCTGTCTGAATTTCAGAATATTATGAATAATATTTTCTCGTCTTACACCCAGTTTGTCATTGTTTACATTGATGATATTCTTATCTTCTCAGAATCCGTGATACAACATTGGAAACACTTTCGTATTTTCAAAAGAGTCATAAAAGAAAATGGATTGGCTTTATCTAAAAGAAAAATGAATCTCTTTCAGCAAAAAATCAGGTTCTTAGGATTTGAGATCCAAGATAGAAAAATAATTCCAACTAATAGAGTTATTCAATTGCTGATAAATTTCCAGATGAAAATATGCTACAAAGATTTCTTGGATGTCTAAATTATGTTGGATTTTTTATCAAGATTTGGCAAAAGATAGAAAACTTCTGCAGGAAATATTAAAGAAAAATCCTAAGGAGTGGTCTATCCATCACACTAATGCAGTAAAAAAGATTAAAGAAAGAGTTAAAAATCTTCCTTGTAGATGTTTATCTGACCCAAAAGCTTTCAAAATAATTCAAACTGATGCCTCTGATATTGGATATGGTGGAATCCTCTTATAACAAAAAGACTCAAAAGAAGAATTAATAAGATCTAATTCTGGATTACGGAATGAAGTACAAAAGAAATATTCAACCATCAAAAAGGAAGTTCTTGCCATAGTTATTTGTGTGACGAAATTCCAACATGATTTATTTAACAAAGAATTTCTCATCAGAGTGGATGCTAAAGCAGCAAAAGAAATTCTGGAAAAAGATGTCAAAAATCTTGTCTCTAAGCAAATATTTGCTAGATGGCAAGCCATTTTATCAGTTTTTTAATTTAAAATTGAATTTATTAAGGGAAATGCTAACTCTCTCCCTGACTTTCTTACTAGAGAATTTCTTCAGGGACGACAAAATGGCAAGTAGCTCTTCCCCGTTCATGAAGAATGAAAGGGCAAGAGAAATTGGCAGATCAAGAAGAAAGCCAAAAGGGTTTTACTCCAACAAAAGACCCAAGTCAATCAGAATTATATCTTTACACCGGTAACAGAATTCTTATTACTTCAGATTGTCTTATGGAAGAAAGATCTGTTGAAGATAATGTTTATTTTCTCTTTGGCAAGGGGCTTCATTATTATTCCCCTGATAAATGAAAAACTAGAGATTGGTATCTCAATATTTTGCATCAGACGAAAAGTGTCCTCATTTTCCACAATAAGAATGCAAATGGTATCATCACTTACTCAAAGTTCACTATTTTCAAAATCCTTACTGAGGAAGATTGGGATGGTCCCTTGTACATGACAAAATCACTCCGATTATACAATTCGACAGATTCAAAGAAGAAAGTCGTGATGTCACTCCTATTCATCGTAATTTCCCATCCTGGTTTCTCTTCACTTGGTGGTCATATTTTGGTGCTTCTCAGAAAATCTTTCCTGATAATTTTCGTTATTTGTTTATTAAGTTCTCTCAAGTTGAAGAAAAGGTTCCATGTGAAGCCATCAATATGCTTCGCTTCTTTGCTAAATTTCATATCCCTTATATTTTCCAATGGAAGTTTGAAGTAAAAAAGGACTTATATGGTTTACCATCTCTTTAGTAGACTTTGTACCAAAAGTGGTGGCCTAAGATTGAAAATGATACTTATGAGAGAATTCTAAATCAAATCTCTCCTCCTGTTAAAGAAGAAATTCCTTTTCCTGAAGAAAAGCCTTTTGAGAATGAAATGCTCATGGTTGATCTCTTGGCCAAAAAGATTGCCAAAGAAATTGCTCGAGAAAAGTCTCCTGAGCCTATGGACATGTCTGTTGACTCCGTTAATTTTGAAGAAAAGATAAAACAAATTTTTCCAGTTTGCCCACTTTCTACAGTTTGTTCACTTTGTCATGTTTGTCCACTCTTTCCAATTCGTTCAGTTTGTCCACTTTGTCCAGTTCACCCGGTTTGTGCACTTTGTCCACTTTGCTGATTGGTCCAGTTTGTCGCGTTTGTCAAGTTTGTCTATATGGTTCATTTTGTCCAGTTTGACCTGTTTATCTAATTTGTCCAATTCGTCTACTTTGTGCAGTTGGTAAGTTTGTCTACCTTATCGAGTTGGTCCAACTGAGCCAATTTGTGCAGTTTGCCCAGTTTGTCTTGTTTGTCCACTTCGTCTACTTTACCCAGTTTGTCCATTTTGTCCACTATGTCCAGTTTGTCCACTTTGTATGATTCTTACAGTTTGTCCACTTTGTATTGTTCGTCCAGTTTAAATAGTTTCTCCACTTTGTTCAGTTGGTCCAGTTTGTCTTGTTCGTTTATCCAATTCGTCTACTTTGTCCAGTTGGTCCATTTTGTCCAATTTGTCCTGTTGGTCCATTTTGTCCAAGTTCTCTCTATTTTATCTAGTTTATCTAATTTGTCCAGTCCAGTTTGGGTACTTTGTTCAGTTGGTCCTGTTCGTCTATTTTGACTAGTTTTTCCAGTTTGTGCACTTCGTCCTATTCGTCCAGTTTATACACTTTGTCCCTTTTGTCTAGTTCGTCAAGTTTGTCCAGTTGGTCCAATTTGTCCAATTTGGCACGTTTGTCCAGTTCATTTTATTTTTCCACTTCGTCCTGTTCGTCCAGTTTGCCCAATTCGTCCAGTTAGTCCACTTTATCCTGTTTGCCTGCTTTGTACTGTTCGTCAACTTTGTCATGTTAGTCCAATTTTTCAAATTCGTCCAGTTTGCCCACTTTGTACAATTCTTTGACATTGTCATGTTTGTCCAATCTTTCCAATTTGTCCAGTTTGTCCACTTTCTCCACTTTTTCCAGTTGGTCCTGTTCGTCTAGTTTGACTAGTTTTTCCAGTTTGTCCTGTTCGTCCAGTTTGTCCACTTTGTTCACTTTGTCCCGTTTGTCTAGTTTGTGAAGTTTGTCCAGTTGGTCCAGTTTGTCGAGTTGGCCTGTTGGTCCAGTTTATTTTATTTGTCCAGTTCGTCCTGTTCGTCCAGTTTGTCCAATTCGTCCAGTTAGTCCACTTTATCCAGTTTGCCCACTTTGTACTGTTCGTCAACTTTGTCTTGTTAGTCCACTTTTTCAAATTCGTCCAATTTGCCCACTTTGTACAATTCGTCAACATTGTCATGTTTGTCCAATCTTTCCAATTTGTCCAGTTTATCCACTTTCTCCAGACAAACTGAACGAATTGGAAAGATTGGAGAATTGGACCAATTAGTGGATTTGGAAGAATTGGACATAATGGTCGAACAGGACCAACTTGACTAACGAAACATACTGGGCGAATTCGAAAAACTGGACAAATTGGACGAACTTTCACTTGGGTTATAGGTTTTTTGTGATGAAGTTCTGCCCCTTGAAGATCTCCATCCTCGATGGGGCCCTGAGTCTCATGTTAATCCCAATGGTTCAGTTACAGAATATCTTTGTGGTGGAAAGTTTTGGTATTATTCAGCAAAAGACAAAAGGAAAAGAAAAAGAAGTCAAAAAGGAATCTCGGTTAGCTGAATTATTCCGAAAAAATTCTGTTAAAGCAAAAGAATTAATGAAAAAGAAGCTTTGATAGAGATGGTTTGTCAAATAATACGATCCTGCTATTATTGGTATCAGAGCCAAATGCTAAAGACATAGGTATAGGTATTGGAGATATAATTGAACAAAACAATTATACCAATCTATGTCTATTAACCATTGGAGAACAAACAGATCGAATAGAAAGAACAATCAAATTAAAGCCCTTCAATAAAGATAAAGAAGAAAAATTAGAAGAAAGCTCTGCCAATGAAGTATATGTTCCCAGAGAATTACCTAAAGGGATTATTTTGCAAGGAGGACCATTCATGATGACAGACGAAATGCAAAAAGAATTATCCAATAGGATGGAAAGCCTCAATATGGGAGGAAAAGGATTTAGCATCCTAAGAGTCTCTGCTTCACAGAATTTATTAATAAATCATCTAAAGAAATGGAATTCCCAGGCAAAATTGCCAGAGACAAAGAATTATTATCCTAGACCAACCCCTGTTGATCTACAACTCGAAGAGGCTCCATACAGTTACACCTCAGAATTAACCTATTCAGGAAATTCTTTATATGAGTGGAACTTAGATAGATTAACAGAATATCAAATCATCCAAATGGTTCACAGTATGTTAATATACTGTAATGCTTGTGAAGTCAGAGGAAATACTCCAAGAAATATCTTTTTGATGATAACCACCTCTTTCAATGGAATATTAAGAGGATGGTGGAATTATGGATTAACTGGAGCTCAAAGACTTGAAATGGAGAGTACTGTCAAAATGGATGAATTTGGAAGAATCCTTTATAGAGACAAAACCACAGGAAATTTAGTTGACGCCAATGTTAAGCTTGAAGCAGGTCCTAGTCAAGTCCCTGATAATTGGGAAACTCAATCTGATTGTGTTAGTGTCTTGCTTCTATGCATCCTCAATGAATTCACTGGAGGGATTGCTCTAATTAAGTAGAAAAATAGACAGCAATTACATCGCTTGAGATGTAGAAATTTAAGAGAATTTCGTTGCTATAGAGATGTATTCTTATCAAAAGTCTACCAACTAAATGATTGTAATTCTGATATTTGGAAAGAAAGATTTATTTCAGGATTACCACCCCTATTTGCTGAAAAAGTGCGTAATTCCTTGAGAGAAGAAATGCATGGTACGATTAATTATAGTTTACTGACGTTCAGAAGAATTATACAAAGAATTAATAAAGTTGGCATGAATCTTTGCACTGATTTAAAGATCAGTAAACAAGCTGAAAAAATGAGAAAATATTCTGGAGATAAAGAATTAGGAGATTTTTGTTACCAATTTGGTTTAGATGAAACACCTGAATCAAAGAGAAATACATAAAAGAAAATGTTCCAACTTGTTACACTTGTGGGAAAAAGGGTCATTATTCAAGTAAATGCTTTAAAAAAGAAAATCTCTCTAAAAAGAAACTTAGAAAAGTCAATACCAAAAATGATGACGAAAATACTGAACAGGAACAAACTGATTCAAGTTCCACAGAAGAAGAAGAAGAATATGAATCTGATTCATCAACTGACATTGAAGAAAATAGTCCTCAGGTTCAGCTCATCAAACAATTTCAATCATGTACATATCATTCAGATGATGAAGAATCTGAAGGAGAATGGTCGATACCATCTAATGAAGATCTTGGTATCCATATTCGTGTCCTCACTGCCCCTCAAAAATTACTTCTAAAAATGGTTGATAACATATCCGATCCAGAGGAAAAAGTTCAATTTTTAAATCAAATTTCAAAATTGGGGGAGGAGAAGAAGGAGAAAGTAGTTCACAACCAAAAATTTCCTTTGAAGAAAATGAAAATGATGATAAAATACCATATTATCCAAAAAGGATAAAGGAAAAAGAAACATTTCACACACCAACCTATTCCATGATTGACCTTATGAATAGAGCAGAAAAAATTCATACTATAAATAAACCCTTAACTCTCTCAGATTTACAAAGAGAATTAAATGATCAGAAGAGAGAACTCCATGAATTAACCAACAGTGGAGATTTATATCTCCAATACCTATACCTATGTCTTTAGCATTTGGCTCTAATACCAATAACAGCAGGATCGTATTATTTGACAAATCATCTCTATCAAAGCTTTTTTTTTCATTAATTCTTTTGCTTTAGCAGAATTTTTTCGGAATAATTCAGCTAACCGAGATTCCTTTTCGACTTCTTTTTCTTTTCCTTTGTCTTTTGCTGAAGAATACCAAAACTTTCCACCACGAAGATATTTTGTAACTGAACCATCGGGATTAACATGAGAATCAAGGTCCCATCGAGGATGGAGATCTTCAAGGGGCAGAACTTCATCATAAAAAACCTATAACCCAAGTGAAAGTTCATCCAATTTGTCCAGTTTTTTGAATTCGCCCAGTATGTTTCGTTAGTCAAGTTGGTCCTGTTCGACCATTATGTCCAATTCTTCCAATTCCACTAATTGGTCCAATTCTCCAATCTTTCCAATTCGTTCAGTTTGTCCACTTTGTCCTGTTCGTCCAGTTTGTCTAGTTTGTCTAGTTTGTCCAGTTGGTCCAGTTTGACGAATTTGTCCAGTTTGTCTAGTTTAGCTAATTTGTCCAGTTCGTCCTATTTGTCCACCTTGTCCAATTCGGCCAGTTTGTTAAGTTAGTCCACTTTTTCCAGTTTGCCCACTTTCTACAGTTTGTTCACTTTGTCATGTTTGTCCACTTTGTTCACTTTGCTCACTTGGTTCAGTTTGTCGCGTTTGTCAAGTTTGTCTATATGGTTCATTTTGTCCAGTTTGACCTGTTTATCTAATTTGTCCAATTCGTCTAGTTTGTGCAGTTGGTAAGTTTGTCTACTTTGTCGAGTTGGTCCAACTGAGCCAGTTTGTGCAGTTTGTCCAGTTTGTCTTGTTTGTTCACTTCGTCTACTTTACCCAGTTTGTCCACTTTGTACGATTCGTACAGTTTGTCCACTTTGTATTGTTCGTCCAGTTTAACTAGTTTCTCCACTTTGGTCAGTCGGTCCAGTTTGTCTTGTTCGTCCAATTTGAGTATTTTTCCAGTTTGCCCACTTTGTACAGTTCATCCACTTTTTCCAATTCGTTATGTATGTCCACTTTGTCATGTTCCTCTTCTTTATCCAGTTTGTGTAACGCTCGCCCCTTTTCACCGAAAACCAGAGTCTATTTTTTTTTTAAAGTGACAAAGGGCACAGACGTCACGACGCGAGTTAAGTTCCGAGCTTCTAAAGCCCGGCCCTTAACTGGCCAACCCTACGCTTGCGTGGAACATAAGTCCACGAGTACGGTTCACGCGTAGAAAGTAAGCTCACGGAACATAAAAATAACTGCAGATGATAATAGAACTATCCTACCAATTCTTCAGATAGCAGGGAAGAAATACCCAATTAATTACGAAAATGCCATTATACTGTATTATCCAAAATAATACCTAAACATAGCAAACTACCTAAATTATTACATTTCCGACAAGCTAACTATACAAATACATCTTTTCCAAAATAAACGTAAAACAAAATAATTAATCCGCCTCCCCAAGCTCCTAAGCTTGGCTTCCGTCTCGCCCTTCCATTCCGCCATCTCCTGCATCGTCAGCTAGGGTAGAAGTAGGGCGTTAGAACACGCGCCCAGTAGGACTCCGAGTAGGGCTAGCACATGGATTAGTAATAACAGCATACAGATAATAACCCAATGAAAGCTGGTAAATTGTCATATAATGAAAGTATAACATGAATGCCGTGCCATGGGTATCTATGTTATGAATTCCACCCGTAATCTCTACCATCATGATGTTATATCCCTCTTGACGGAACCAAAATCTAGTCAAGATATATCACACTGTAAAATACCCCCTTGACGGCAAAGCCTCGTCAAGGTGTCCCCATGCCTGTTCTAGGTCGCCCCGATGGAGAATGGACTCCGGTTATCAAAATATCCCCATGCCTGCTTTACGGTCGCCCCGACGGAGCATGGACTCCAGTTTGTTTATTTTTTTTCCGCCCATGCCATGCATGAGATGTAATGCATTATGCTATGTAATATTTATAACTCATAACCTTTAGATATCATACATAGCCTTAATTTATAATGCATATCCTTAATCATAGTTCATAGCCATTAAATAAAATCCATCTTAAACATAGCATCCATAATTATAAAAAAAAAAAAAAAAAACCATCATAAGATAATTACCAAAATCAATAAAATATGACAAAAATACCATCACATATCCATGGCTTACAAATAGGTAGGAATCCTACCGATTACCGACTCGCGTCCTTTTCCCGTATTCGTCCGACAATCCAGCTACCGACTCGCGTACCGCTCGCGCTATCCGACACCTTATTAAATTACCACATTAGTCCATATTTTACCATTTCTAAGCCCATAGATCATATCTTAGTGGGTTTTCTTCAATTTAGCCAATAATTACCATTTTTGCCACTACCCCTTCACATGATTATGTACTCATTTATCTAGGTATGATTAAGTCCAAACTTGATCCACCACTTAGGTCCCTAACTTAGGTCCATTAATGATTCATTGACCATGACCTAACATCCCTAAATCATCCACTTAATTTAATCAAATTTTCCATCATCTAGATACAAGCATGGACCCAACCTTAGCCCATACAATAACTTACAAAATGGGTCATGGGTTCGGCCACACACCATGGCCGAACCCATGATGTCTTGTTCCCCATTTTCCTTGGATCCTTTAGTACATTTTAGATCTACCACAAGTCCTCCCATGAGAAGTTTACATCATGCATTTAAATCACCATTTTAAGGTATCATTATATATTTTGGGTCCATCAAAACTACTAACATTTTCCCATTTATTTCTCCATAAATCACAACGATTAAATCCACCATTGTTCACCATAGGGTTCGGCCATACACCATGGCCGAACCCATGGTTCATGATTCATCACTCCTTACTCCAAAATATCTCCATTCACCAAAATATTAAATCCATTACTCTTCCCATTTTTCCATGACTTTAACCTTAAAAAACCCTAATTAACTTCACATACACAACAACCTAGGGTTCGGCCATACACCATGGCCGAACCCATGGTTCATAATTTATTCTCTTTTATGTCTTCCAATGCCATAAAATCCTTTTACATTTTCATCATAAAACCATTTTAAACATTACTCCCATGCATTCATTAAAACCCTAAATGCATTAATCAAAAACCTTCATTGCCTTCCATCCTTTAAACCCTAACCAATTTCATCAAACCCTAATCACCCACCATGGGGTTCGGCCATGCTACATGGCCGAACCCTATGGCCCATGATTCTTATTCCAAGCACCCTATTCCATACTCAATTCCATAATTTATACAATGCACATACTACATTTATTTATTTCTTTTCCCTAACCCTAATTTTTTTCTCCATTAGAGTTTTGCCCACTTTCCATTCCTTCCATTTGATGGATTTAAAATCCATAGCATAAAATTATCTATCCACCATTAAATTTCACAAAAACAAGCCCTAAATCTTAAAACCTAAAATCCAAAATTTCTTGTTTAAAAAAATACTCACTATCCTACTTCTCCTCCGATTTCCGCCGCTCCCGTCGATCTCCGTAGCCTCCTATCTCCTTCCTCTTGATCTTTGATAGGTCAAGATCTTTGATCAAGGGTGGCAACTCCCAACTTAAAATCGGCCATGTTAGGTTTGAATTTGAGAGATGAAAAGAGGAAAAGATGATGAGAGGAAGATGATGACCTTAATCTTAGAGTGAACTCCCTCCAAATTCCATTTTTTTTTCTTCTCTCCTTGAGCTCCTTCTCTTTTTTTCTTTTTTTTTCTCTCCTTCACTTGGACATGGGACGGCAATGGAGGAGTGGGAGGGATGGAGTTAGTGAAAATGAACATGAGAAAGAAAAAAAATCAAACTTATCCCCATTTGATGACCTCATTTACACTTTACATTATATTTTCACCAACCAAAGATATTTTAAGATATTTTAATCTCTTTATGGTGGTGGTTATCTAAACCACCACCAAGCCCAACGTGTCTTGCCTTTGAGGTGGGGTAGCTTGGTCTCCCATTTGACCAATTTAGCCACCAATTTAATAATTTAAGTATTTAATTAATTTGGTAATTAACTTAGGTTAATTCATTTTTATTTAACCTAATTCCCATTATTCCACCCATGGTTGACCAAGTCAACCATGGTGGCTGGCCCCACCAATCATTGGCCCACTCGCCACCTCACTTGATGAGGTGGAGGTGGGTCCCACTTGGCCACACCACCATTGTTTAATTCCAAATTACTTAGGGTGATTAAATTTCATTAAGCCCACTCTAAATGGATCACCATTGGGCCCATGGCCCAATTACATTTCCCACTAGCCCATTTACCTTAGAGCTTAACCATCTTGACCCATTGGGTCCCAAATGGGTATTTGACCCAATTTGACCATTCTTGACCCATTTAAATAAATTTAAATCCAAACCATAGTCTATTGGGCCACACTTGGGCCTTTATCCAATTTTGGCCCATTTACCATTTACTCCACCAATTTTCTAATTTCCATCATTAAAATAATTAATATTCACATTTATATTAATTCCCAAATTCCGAGACCTTACAGTTTGTCCACTTTCTTCAGTTTGTCAAGTTTGTCCTGTTTGTCCAATTTTTCAAATTTGTTCAGTTTGTACTGTTTGTCCAATTTGTCCAATTCGTCCAGTTTGTCCAGTTATTCCACTTTTTCCAGTTTGCCCACTTTCATCCACTTTGTCATGTTCATCTAGTTTTTCCAATTCGACCAGTTTGTCCACTTTGTCCAGTTCGTCCACTTTGTTCACTTTGCTCACTTTGTTCAGTTTGACAAGTTTGTCTAGATGGTTCAGTTTGTCCAATTTGTCTAGTTTGACCAGTTGATCTAATTTATCCAATTCGTCTACTTTGTCCAGTTGGTCCAATTTGTCCTGTTGCTCCATTTTGTCCAAGTTCTCTATTTTGTCCGGTTTATCTAATTTGTCCAGTCCAGTTTGTGCACTTTGTTCAGTTGGTCCTGTTCATCTATTTTGACTAGTTTTTCAAATTTGTGCACTTTGTCCTGTTCGTCCAGTTTGTCCACTTTGTTCATTTTGTCCCGTTTGTCTAGTTCAAGAGTAAATGAAATAACAGATGATTTACAAAGTATAGTCAAATTACCAAATGGTAATGTTGAAGTCAATTTTAGGAGAAAAATTGAAAAAGCTAGGAGAAGTTTTGTCGGTTATATGGAAGGAAAAAAAAGTTTTAAATTAGAAGAAATAGATGATGACCAAAGGAGTAGTGAAAATGAAGAAATGGATCAAAAAGTTTTTAGAAACAAAGAAAGTGGAATTGAACACCCTGTGTACAAAAGATCCTCATCAGCGAAAACCTATAACCCTAGTGAGAGTGATTTTCTCCAAGGAGCCATAAGAATGGTGAGCATTCAAAAGCCAGAAGAAATACCTGTCAAAAAATTTGAAATTGATAAACCATATCTTAGAGAAAACTTGAAAATCATCCTTTAAAAGATCGGTTCGTTAAAAAGCTTAACACAGAAGAAAAAGATAAAATGAGGGAATTATGGTATTTTCAAATGGAGGAAGAAGAAAGAAATATACCTTTCTTTGATTGGTTTATAAAATATTTTAAAAAAGGGAAAATCAAAGAAAAATAAACTCAAAGCCCAGAACAAATAAGAGTTATAGGAAAGACAACAAGAACTTGGAAAGACACTGAAGGAAAAGAAGTTGATAAATCTCACCCACCTTGGAAGAAACTTGATATTTCTGTCCCTAATAAAAAACCAAGAATTATGCCATGCCTGTAAAAAATGCATCTATTTATGAATCAAAATCATGCCCAAATGCTAAAGACATAGGTATAGGTATTGGAGATATAATTGAACAAAACAATTATACCGATCTTTGTCGATTAACCATTGGAGAATAAACAGATCGAATAGAAAGAACAATAAAATTAAAGCCCTTCAATAAAGATAAAGAAGAAAAATTAGAAGAAAGCTCTACCAATGCAGATATGTTCCCAGACAATACCTAAATGGATTATTTTGCAAGAAGGACCATTCATGATGACAGACGAAATGCAAAAAGAATTATCCAATAGGATGGAAAGCCTCAATATGGGAGGAAAAGGATTTAGCATCCTAAGAGTCTCTGCTTCACAGAATTTATTAATAAATCATCTAAAGAAATGGAATTCCCAGGCAAAATTGCCAGAGACAAAGAATTATTATCCTAGACCAACCCCTGTTGATCTACAACTCGAAGAGGCTCCATACAGTTACACCTCAGAATTAACCTATTCAGGAAATTCTTTATATGAGTGGAACTTAGATAGATTAACAGAATATCAAATCATCCAAATGGTTCACAGTATGTTAATATACTGTAATGCTTGTGAAGTCAGAGGAAATACTCCAAGAAATATCTTTTGATGATAACCACCTCTTTCAATGGAATATTAAGAGGATGGTGGAATTATGGATTAACTGGAGCTCAAAGACTTGAAATGGAGAGTGCTGTCAAAATGGATGAATTTGGAAGAATCCTTTATAGAGACAAAACCAAAGGAAATTTAGTTGACCCCAATATTAAGTTTGAAGCAGGTACTAGTCAAATCCCTGATAATTGGGAAACCCAATCTGATTGTGTTAGTGTCCTACTTCTATGCATCCTCAATGAATTCACTGGAGGGATTGCTCTAATTAAGGAGAAAAACAGACAGCAATTACACCGTTTCAGATGTAGAAATTTACGAGAATTTCGTTGGTATAGAGATGTATTCTTATCAAAAGTCTACCAACTAAATGATTGTAATTCTGATATTTGGAAAGAAAGATTTATTTCAGGATTACCACCCCTATTTGCTGAAAATGTGCGTAATTCCTTGAGAGAAGAAATGCATGGTACTATTAATTATAGTTTGCGGACATTCGGAGGAATTATGCTTCATTATTATTCCCCTGATAAAAGGAAAACCAGAGATTGGTATCTCAATATTTTGCATCAGACGAAAAGTGTCCTCATCTTCCACAATAAGAATGCAAATGGTATCATCACTTACTCAAAGTTCACTATTCTCAAAATCCTTACTGAGGAAGATTGGGATGGTCCCTTGTACATGACAAAATCAGTCTGATTATACAATTCGACTGAGTTCTTTAATTATTGGGATTATATTGATGCCTGGAAATTTGTTTTGATATGGCAAAATCGCCAGTATAATCATTCCTGGTTCATCAGATTCAAAGAAGAAAGTCTTGATGTCATGCCTATCCACCGCTGTGTTCCTTCATGGTTTCTCTTTACTTGGTGGTCATATTTTGGTGTTTCTCAGAAAATCTTTCCTGATAATTTTCGTTATTTATTTACTATATTTTGTGAAGTAAAAGAAAAAGTCCCCTGTGAAGCATTTAATGTTCTTCGCTTCTTTACAAAGTTCCATATTCCATACATTTTCCTGTGGAAGCTTGAAGTAAAAGAGAACTTTTTCGATCTTCCGTCTTTGTACCAGACTTTTTACCAAAAATGGTAGTCAAAAATTGAAAATGATACTTATGAGAGAATTCTGAATCAAATCTCTCCTCCTATCAAAGAAGAAATTCCTCTTGTTGTTACAGAAAAGGGTTGGATTTGAAGAATAAATGGAGATTCAAGGAGTACATCATTAACAATATCTTCTAAAAAAAAGGGTGAAGTAACACAGACTCCTTTCATGCAAACATGAACATTTGGGATTTTTCTTTCAATGGAAATAGTTGTTCCATTAGCAGCTGAAACAAATTATTTTGATTCACTCGTAAATTCAATAGGAACGATTCCAAGTCTGATAACATTTAAGTCTGCACCAGTATCAATTATGGCATTGACAATCTTCTCAAAGTTTTTTATTTTTAATTTTACCTGAATTCTCCACTGTTGGTAAATACATTTTGTAGGAATTACACTAGTAGAGATTTTGCTAATTTCTCCTTTAATTCTTTGGACAAATTTTGCTTCATCATATTTTTCAATAGCACCATCATTTTCTAACCAAGTTAACCTTTCATCAAGCTCATTTTGTTTTTTGGTTAATTCTAATTTTAATTTACGGAGTTCTCTCTTCTGATCATTTAATTCTCTTTGTAAATCTGAGAGAGTTAAAGGTTTATTTATAATATGAATTTTTTTCTATTATATTCATAAGGTCAATCATGGAATAGGTTGGTGTGTGAAATGTTTCTTTCTCTTTTATCCTTTTTGGATAATATGGTGTTTTATTATCATTTTCATGTTCTTCAAAGGAAATTTTTGGTTGTGAACTTTCTCCTTCTTTGGTTCCATTGCCGGGATATGGCTAGTATGAAGAAGAAAAGTGGTCCCATCAATGTTGGTTGTACATTATATCTTGATAATATCTTGTAGGTGTCATGCAGAAGAATTGGTCTTCATTCAAAGAAGAAAACAATGATGGCTATCCTATCAAATCTTTTGTTGGTATTAGTTGATATCATTACTATGAAGAAAATGAGGTGATATCTTTGAAGAAAAGTTAGCATCTAGTCAAAAAGAGATATTCTCAGATCTTGTCAGGAGAACATATATGTCATGAAGTTGGTAGGGGCTGCCTCTTGAGATGCCACTTGTAAATAATGGTGTTGGGTTTGTAAAAATTGGTATAGCTTTATTGCCATATGTCAAAAGTTGATAAAGTTGTGGGGGTATGTTAATCTTATGCTTTCCATGTGGCATAAAGATATTCCACCTTATGAACCTTGGCCATCAACTTTTGAAAAGTGTGTTTGGAGGCTTGTGTCGGTAGCCATTCCTTTTTCTGTTGCTTTGGTTTAAGTCCTCTCATGGTCGATGAGAAGGAGATCTTTTGTATGCTCCATCTATATAAGGAGCTGGGGGTTTCCTTTAGAGGAGATAGATCAGAAAATTATAAGAAAATAATATAAGTGTGAGTGTGAGTGTGAGCTTGAAGTTTGAGTGTGCTAGAGTTTGAAGTCTTGTAGAATCTTCTTTAAGTAATAAGTTTTTTATAAGTTTGATATTATATGCTTGTTTATCTAATCATGTTGTTTCTTTTGCTAGAATATGTCTATTCGTCTTGCTCTGCTTAAGAGATATTAAGATGATGTTCGATTATTAAAATTGAAACTTGTTAGACAATATAAGAAGAATTATTATCTCGTATTTAAATTTGTTAAAAAAAAAAGGATTTAGATGAATTAAATCTATTATTCAGGATCTGAAGCTTTTAGCCAAGTTGGTCTATCCAATTCTTTAGAGTTTTATTTTCCTTCTTATTCTCCACTTCTGTGCCTCGTTTATCTTCTTAAGAGTGTGGTCGCGTTGTAAGTCCCGCTTCAGGCCGTGATCAGGCATCAATGGCTGTAAATCGTTGACAGAACTCTTTTTTTTCTTACGATCTACAAAGATGGAAAATTCTAAGGAAAGACAAAACTTTTAAGAATTGCTTTAAATCATTTCAGTATCCTTCTAATAGATCTAATTCGTCTTTTCATCCTACCATCTACTTTAACCGTTTTACCCGTAATAATTTAGAAAAAGAAAATTCAGAAAAAACAAAAAATTCAGAACAAATGATATATGAAAATTTTGACTAAGCGATATCCAATTGGAAGTTACCAGCCTTGCCTGTAACAGAAATATATAGCAATGGCACATTTGAAGAACAAAATGATTATCACATAAAAACTGTTGAAAAAATTGTTTCTCTCTCCGGAGGAAAACAGACAATAAAGTTCTTGATAGAAAATTATGAACAAATCAGAACCAAATACAACGCCTGCACTTAGGATTAATTCAGGTAGGAATCAAGCACTGTTTTCGATTAGGATTAAATGTTTCAGTGTGTGCTTATGTGAGAGATCAGAGATATGATGAATTTGATGATTCTCTTTATACTATGATCGAATCCAGTCTCTGTCATGGACCTGTTTATTTTAACTGCTTCCCTAATATCACAATTGATGCTCATGATGATGATATTCTTGATTGTGCAACTATTGGATTTCAAAGTAAAGGATTAAAG
>CM039087.1:37323077-37440611 GCA_022113865.1 Chimonanthus praecox
TTAAAATCTTCCTTGTAGATGTTTATCTGACCCAGAAGCTTTCAAAATAGTTCAAACTGATGCCTCTGATGTCGGATATGGTGGAATCCTTTTACAACAAAAAGACTCAAAAGAAGAATTAATAAGATCTAATTCTGGATTATGGAATGAAGCACAAAAGAAATATTCAACCATAAAAAATGAAGTTCTCGCCATAGTTATTTGTGTGACAAAATTCCAACATGATTTATTGAACAAAGAATTTCTCATCAGAGTGGATGCTAAAGCAGCAAAAGAAATTTTGGAAAAAGATGTCAAAAATCTTGTCTAAGCAAATATTTGCTAGATGGCAAGCCATTTTATCAGTTTCTGAATTTAAAATTGAATTTATTAATGGAAATGCTAACTCTCTCCCTTCTTACTAGAGAATTTCTTCAGGGACGACAAAATGGCAAGTAGCTCTTCCCCGTTCATGAAGAATAAAGGGCAAGAGAAATTGGCAGATCAAGAAGAAAGCCAAAAGGGTTTTACTCCAACAAAAGACCCAAGTTAATTAGAATTATATCTTTACACCGGTAACAAAATTCTTGTTACTTCAGATTGTCTTATGGAAGAAACATCTGTTGAAGATAATGTTTATTTTCTCTTTCGCAAGGGGCTTCATTATTATTCCCCTGATAAATGAAAAACTAGAGATTGGTATCTCAATATTTTGCATCAGACGAAAAGTGTCGTCATCTTCCACAATAAGAATGCAAATGGTATCATCACTTACTCAAAGTTCACTATTCTCAAAATCCTTACTGAGGAAGATTGGGATGGTCCCTTGTACATGACAAAATCACTCTGATTATACAATTCGACTGAGTTCTTTAATTATTGGGAATATATTGATGCCTGAAAATTTGCTTTGATGTGGCAAAATCGCCAGTATAATCATTCCTGGTTCATCAGATTAAAAGAAGAAAGTCCTGATGTCACTCCTATTCATCGTAATTTCCCATCCTGGTTTCTCTTGACTTGGTGGTCATATTTTGGTGCTTCTCAGAAAATCTTTCCTGATAATTTTCGTTATTTATTTATTAAGTTCTGTGAAGTAGAAGAAAAAAATTCCATGTGAAGCCATCAATATGCTTCGCTTCTTTGCTAAATTTCATATCCCTTATATTTTCCAATGGAAGTTTGAAGTAAAAAAGGACTTATATGGTTTACCATCTCTTTATCAGACTTTTTACCAAAAATGGTGGTCAAAAATTGAAAATGATACTTATGAGAGAATTCTGAATCAAATCTCTCCTCTTGTTAAAGAAGAAATTCCTCTTTCTGAAGAAAAGCCTTTTGAAAATGAAATGCTCATGGCTGATCTCTTGGCCAAAAAGATTGCCAAAGAAATTACTCGAGAAAAATCTCCTGAGCCAATGGACATGTCTGTTTACTCCGTCAATTTTGAAGAAAAGATCAAGCAAATTTTAGAAGAGTATCTCCCAAAGAAAAAAGCTGGTGATCATGATTGGGATACTAATCATGATCCAGAAGAAAATCTTGATGATGAAATTGTGCCCCTTGAAGATCTCCATCCTCGATGGGACCCTGACTCTCATGTTAATCCTGATGGCTCAGTTACACATTATCTTCGTGGTGGAAAGTTTTGGTATTTTTCAGTAAAAGACAAAGGAAAAGAAAAAGAAGTTGAAAAGGAATCTCGGTTAGCGGAATTATTCCGTAAAAATTCCGCTAAAGCAAAAGAATTGATGAAAAAGAAGATTTGAAGATTTGAGATGATTCCTGTCAAATACGATCCTGTTGTTATTGATATCAGAGCCAGTAGAAATCATCTCTTTTTGGTGGGGGTATATGGTTAGTATAAAGAAAAAAAATGTGTGGTCACATCAATTCTATTTGATGGTGTTGGTTGTACATAATATCTTGATAATATCTTGAAGGTGTCATGCTGAGAAGAAATGGTGTCTTCAATCAACAAGAAAAGATACTCAGTTGGTGAAGAAAAGTTATTGCTAGTTATCATTGCTAAGAAGAAAAGTTGGCAATATCTTGATATTAAGTCAAAAGTAATCGATCTTGTCCAGAGAGAATATGTCATGGAGTTGGTAGGGGCTGCCTCATGAGATGCCACTTGTAGATAAAGTTGTTTTGTTTTGTGCCTTTGGTGGGGGCATGTTAAATTGTGCTTTCCATGTGGCAAATAGATGTTCCACCTAAGGTACCCTTGCCCAATGTAGATATCAACTTTTGAAAAGTGTGTTTGGAGGCTTGTGTGGGTAGCCATTCCTTTTGTCTGTTGCATCTGGTTTAAGTCCTCTCATGGTCAGATAAGAAGGGGCTTTTTTGTATGCTCCATCTATATAAGGAGCTGGGAGTTTCCTTTGGTGATATAGAAAAAAGCAATAGAAAAAAAATATAGAAAAAAAGAGATCGATCAAAAGTTATAAAAAAAAATAATAATATAAGTGTGAGTGTGAGTGTGAAGTTTGAGTGTGCTAGAGTTTGAAGTCCTGTACAATCTTTTGTAAGTAATTAAGTTTTATAAATTTGATATTATATGCTTGTTGTTATCTAATCATGTTGTTTCTTTTGCTAGAATATGTCTATTCGTCTTGCTCTGCGTAGGAGATACTATGATGATGTTCGAATATTCAGAAAAATTGAATTCTTGTTAGACAATATAAGAAGAATTATTATCTCGTATTTAAATTTGTGTAAAAAAAAAAGAAAAAAAGAAGAAGAAGAGGATTTAGATGAATTAAATCTATTATTCAGGATCTGAAGCTTTTTAGCCAAGTTGATCTATCCAATTCTCTTTAGAGTTTTTATTTTTCTTCTTATTCTCCACTTCTGTACCTCGATTATCTTCTTAAGAGTGTGGTCGCGTTGTAAGTCCCGCTTCAGGCCGTGATCAGGCGTCAAGGGCTGTAAATCGTTGACAGAACTCTTCATGTTTCTTACGAACTACAAAAGATGGAAAATTCTAAGGGAAAGACAAAATTTTTTAAGAATTGGTTTAAATCATTTCAGCATCCTTCTAATAGATCTTATTCGTCTTCTTCATCCTACCAGTCTGCTTTAACTAGTTTTCCCCGTAATAGCTAAGAAAAAGAAAATTCAAAAAAAAACAAAAAATTCAGAAGAAATGATATATGAAAATTTTGACCAAGCAATATCCAACTGGAAGTTGCCAGCCTTGCATGTAACAGAAATATATAGTAATGGTACATTTGAAGAACAAAATGATTACGACATAAAAACTATTGAAAAAATTGTTTCTCTCTTTGGAGGAAAACAGACAATTAAAGTTCTTGATAGAAGAATTATTGAACAAATCAGAACCAAATACAACTACCTGCACATAGGATTAATTTCAGGTAAGAATCAAACCACTGTTTCAATTAGGATTAAATGTTTCAGTGTGTGCTTATGTGCGAGATCAGAAACATGATGAGTTTGATGATTCTCTTTATGCTATGATTGAATTCAGTCTCTGTCATGGACCTGTTTATTTTAATTGTTTTCCTAATAACACAATTGATGCTCATTATGATGATATTATTGATTGTGCAACCATTGGATTTCAAAGTAAAGGATTAAAAATGAGTCCAAGAAGTAAACCTTTTGCTATAGTTTATCGTGTGTTCTACAAATCCATGATCTCTATCTTTCCCATGATAGCCTATAGAGATAAGGTTGACAAAGAAAAAACTATAGTTCTCATGGAAACAAACTTTAACAATAATGTGTTCATCCCAAAAGTCATCAGTTGGGAAGAAGTTGTTTTCCAAGGAAATTGGCAAATAGAGTTAACCAAAAAAAGAGAACTTCGAGAATTAAAAATAGAGTTAAGAAAATGATCAGAAAAGAGAACTTCGAGAATTAAATGATCAGAAAAGAGAACTTCGAGAATTAAGAATAGAGTTAACCAAAAAACAAAATGAGCTTGATGAAAGGTTAATTTCGTTAGAAAATGATGGTACTAATGAAAAATATGATGAAGAAAAATTTGTCCAAAGAATTAAAGGAGAAATTAGCAAAATCTCTACTGGTGTAATTCCTACAAAATGTATTTACCAACAGTGGAGAGTTCATGTAAAAATAAAAATAAAAAACTTTGAGAAGATTGTTAATGCCATAATTGATACCGGTGCAGACTTAAATGTTATCTGACTTGGAATCGTTCCTATTGAATTTACAAGTGAATCAAAACAGTTTGTTTCTGCTTCTAATGGAACGACTATTTCCATAGAAAGAAAAATCCCAAATGTTCATGTTTGCTTGAAAGGAGTCTGTGTTACTTCACCCTTTATTATTTCAGAAGATATTGTTAATGATGTACTCCTTGGATCTCCATTTATTCTTCAAATCCAACCCTTTTCTGTAACAACAAAAGGAATTTCTACAAATATCAAAGGGATTTAAGTAAATCTTGATTTTATAGATGATCCTTGTGAAACGAAAATCCAAAGGATAAATCAAGTTATTGCCACAAGAGAAAATTACATATAAGGACTTAAAAATGAAATTAAATGTATCCAAATGACAAAAAAATTAGAGAAAAATGAATTTAAAACAAAATTAGAAGAATTCACCAAACAGATTGAAGAAGAATGTTATTCTGAATTACCATCAGCCTTTTGGAATAGAAAAAGACACATAGTAGGATTACCATATGTAAAGGATTTTAATGAAAAATATATTCCTACTAAAGCCCGTCCATCTCAAATGGATGTTGCTCATTTAAAGTTTTGCCAAGAAGAAATCAATGATCTCCTGAAGAAAGGATTAATTAGAAAAAGCAAATCCCCTTGGAGCTGTACAACATTTTATGTTGAAACAGCCGCTGAAATCGAAAAGGGAGTTCCAAGATTGGTAATCAATAATAAACCATTAAACAAAGTTCTTCAATCTATTACGTATCCTTTGCCTAATACTCAGGATTTGCTAAACAGATTAAACAATGCCAAAATATTCTCAAAATTTGATTTAAAATCAGGATTTTGGCAGATCCTGATAAAAGAAAAAGATAGATATAAAACTGCATTCACTGTTTTAATGGGGCATTATGAATGGAATGTTATGCCTTTTTATTGAAAAATGCTCTGTCTGAATTTCAGAATATTATGAATAATATTTTCTCGTCTTACACCCAGTTTGTCATTGTTTACATTGATGATATTCTTATCTTCTCAGAATCCGTGATACAACATTGGAAACACTTTCGTATTTTCAAAAGAGTCATAAAAGAAAATGGATTGGCTTTATCTAAAAGAAAAATGAATCTCTTTCAGCAAAAAATCAGGTTCTTAGGATTTGAGATCCAAGATAGAAAAATAATTCCAACTAATAGAGTTATTCAATTGCTGATAAATTTCCAGATGAAAATATGCTACAAAGATTTCTTGGATGTCTAAATTATGTTGGATTTTTTTATCAAGATTTGGCAAAAGATAGAAAACTTCTGCAGGAAATATTAAAGAAAAATCCTAAGGAGTGGTCTATCCATCACACTAATGCAGTAAAAAAGATTAAAGAAAGAGTTAAAAATCTTCCTTGTAGATGTTTATCTGACCCAAAAGCTTTCAAAATAATTCAAACTGATGCCTCTGATATTGGATATGGTGGAATCCTCTTATAACAAAAAGACTCAAAAGAAGAATTAATAAGATCTAATTCTGGATTACGGAATGAAGTACAAAAGAAATATTCAACCATCAAAAAGGAAGTTCTTGCCATAGTTATTTGTGTGACGAAATTCCAACATGATTTATTTAACAAAGAATTTCTCATCAGAGTGGATGCTAAAGCAGCAAAAGAAATTCTGGAAAAAGATGTCAAAAATCTTGTCTCTAAGCAAATATTTGCTAGATGGCAAGCCATTTTATCAGTTTTTTAATTTAAAATTGAATTTATTAAGGGAAATGCTAACTCTCTCCCTGACTTTCTTACTAGAGAATTTCTTCAGGGACGACAAAATGGCAAGTAGCTCTTCCCCGTTCATGAAGAATGAAAGGGCAAGAGAAATTGGCAGATCAAGAAGAAAGCCAAAAGGGTTTTACTCCAACAAAAGACCCAAGTCAATCAGAATTATATCTTTACACCGGTAACAGAATTCTTATTACTTCAGATTGTCTTATGGAAGAAAGATCTGTTGAAGATAATGTTTATTTTCTCTTTGGCAAGGGGCTTCATTATTATTCCCCTGATAAATGAAAAACTAGAGATTGGTATCTCAATATTTTGCATCAGACGAAAAGTGTCCTCATTTTCCACAATAAGAATGCAAATGGTATCATCACTTACTCAAAGTTCACTATTTTCAAAATCCTTACTGAGGAAGATTGGGATGGTCCCTTGTACATGACAAAATCACTCCGATTATACAATTCGACAGATTCAAAGAAGAAAGTCGTGATGTCACTCCTATTCATCGTAATTTCCCATCCTGGTTTCTCTTCACTTGGTGGTCATATTTTGGTGCTTCTCAGAAAATCTTTCCTGATAATTTTCGTTATTTGTTTATTAAGTTCTCTCAAGTTGAAGAAAAGGTTCCATGTGAAGCCATCAATATGCTTCGCTTCTTTGCTAAATTTCATATCCCTTATATTTTCCAATGGAAGTTTGAAGTAAAAAAGGACTTATATGGTTTACCATCTCTTTAGTAGACTTTGTACCAAAAGTGGTGGCCTAAGATTGAAAATGATACTTATGAGAGAATTCTAAATCAAATCTCTCCTCCTGTTAAAGAAGAAATTCCTTTTCCTGAAGAAAAGCCTTTTGAGAATGAAATGCTCATGGTTGATCTCTTGGCCAAAAAGATTGCCAAAGAAATTGCTCGAGAAAAGTCTCCTGAGCCTATGGACATGTCTGTTGACTCCGTTAATTTTGAAGAAAAGATAAAACAAATTTTTCCAGTTTGCCCACTTTCTACAGTTTGTTCACTTTGTCATGTTTGTCCACTCTTTCCAATTCGTTCAGTTTGTCCACTTTGTCCAGTTCACCCGGTTTGTACACTTTGTCCACTTTGCTGATTGGTCCAGTTTGTCGCGTTTGTCAAGTTTGTCTATATGGTTCATTTTGTCCAGTTTGACCTGTTTATCTAATTTGTCCAATTCGTCTACTTTGTGCAGTTGGTAAGTTTGTCTACCTTATCGAGTTGGTCCAACTGAGCCAATTTGTGCAGTTTGCCCAGTTTGTCTTGTTTGTCCACTTCGTCTACTTTACCCAGTTTGTCCATTTTGTCCACTATGTCCAGTTTGTCCACTTTGTATGATTCTTACAGTTTGTCCACTTTGTATTGTTCGTCCAGTTTAAATAGTTTCTCCACTTTGTTCAGTTGGTCCAGTTTGTCTTGTTCGTTTATCCAATTCGTCTACTTTGTCCAGTTGGTCCATTTTGTCCAATTTGTCCTGTTGGTCCATTTTGTCCAAGTTCTCTCTATTTTATCTAGTTTATCTAATTTGTCCAGTCCAGTTTGGGTACTTTGTTCAGTTGGTCCTGTTCGTCTATTTTGACTAGTTTTTCCAGTTTGTGCACTTCGTCCTATTCGTCCAGTTTATACACTTTGTCCCTTTTGTCTAGTTCGTCAAGTTTGTCCAGTTGGTCCAATTTGTCCAATTTGGCACGTTTGTCCAGTTCATTTTATTTTTCCACTTCGTCCTGTTCGTCCAGTTTGCCCAATTCGTCCAGTTAGTCCACTTTATCCTGTTTGCCTGCTTTGTACTGTTCGTCAACTTTGTCATGTTAGTCCAATTTTTCAAATTCGTCCAGTTTGCCCACTTTGTACAATTCTTTGACATTGTCATGTTTGTCCAATCTTTCCAATTTGTCCAGTTTGTCCACTTTCTCCACTTTTTCCAGTTGGTCCTGTTCGTCTAGTTTGACTAGTTTTTCCAGTTTGTCCTGTTCGTCCAGTTTGTCCACTTTGTTCACTTTGTCCCGTTTGTCTAGTTTGTGAAGTTTGTCCAGTTGGTCCAGTTTGTCGAGTTGGCCTGTTGGTCCAGTTTATTTTATTTGTCCAGTTCGTCCTGTTCGTCCAGTTTGTCCAATTCGTCCAGTTAGTCCACTTTATCCAGTTTGCCCACTTTGTACTGTTCGTCAACTTTGTCTTGTTAGTCCACTTTTTCAAATTCGTCCAATTTGCCCACTTTGTACAATTCGTCAACATTGTCATGTTTGTCCAATCTTTCCAATTTGTCCAGTTTGTCCACTTTCTCCATTTCGTCCAGTTTGCTCATTTTGCTCACTTTGTCCATTTTCTCCAGTTTATCTAATTTGTCCAAATCTTCCAGTTCGTCCAGATGGTCAAGTTTTTCCACTTTGTTGAGTTGGTCAAATTTAGCCAATTTGTGCAGTTTGTCAAGTGTGCACAAGACATCCAGTTTATCCACCTTGTTCCGTTTTAGCAATTTGACTTGTTTGTGCACTTCGTCTACTTTATCCTATTTGTTCACTTTGTCCACTATGTCGAGTTTGTCCACTTTCTCCAATTCGTACAGTTTGTTCATTATGTCATGTTCGTCCAGTTTGAGTAATTTGTACACTTTTTCCAATTCATTCAGTTTTTCCAGTTTGTCATGTTCGTCCAGTTTGTCTACTTTGTCAAGTTTGACCAGTTGGTCCAGTCTGACGAAATTGTCCAGTTTGTCTAGTTTATCTAATTTGTCCAGTTCGTCCTGTTTGTCCACCTTGTCCAATTCTCCCAATTTGTTATGTTTGTCCACTTTTTCCAGTTTGCCCACTTTCTACAGTTTGTTCACTTTGTCATGTTTGTCCACTCTTTCCAATTCGTTCAGTTTGTCCACTTTGTCCAGTTCACCCGGTTTGTACACTTTGTCCACTTTGCTGATTGGTCCAGTTTGTCGCGTTTGTCAAGTTTGTCTATATGGTTCATTTTGTCCAGTTTGACCTGTTTATCTAATTTGTCCAATTCGTCTACTTTGTGCAGTTGGTAAGTTTGTCTACCTTATCGAGTTGGTCCAACTGAGCCAATTTGTGCAGTTTGCCCAGTTTGTCTTGTTTGTCCACTTCGTCTACTTTACCCAGTTTGTCCATTTTGTCCACTATGTCCAGTTTGTCCACTTTATATGATTCGTACAGTTTGTCCACTTTGTATTGTTCGTCCAGTTTAAATAGTTTCTCCACTTTGTTCAGTTGGTCCAGTTTGTCTTGTTCGTTTATCCAATTCGTCCACTTTGTCCATTTTGTCCATTTTGTCTCTCTCTAAACGTTTGTCCAAGTTCTCTCTAAACGGGACAAAGTTGATGAATTATACAAAGTGGACAAAATGGAAAAACTACTCATTCTAGACGAACAGGACAAACTGGACCAACTGAACAAAGTTGCTAAACTGGAAATAATAGTTAAGTTGGACGAATAGGACAAAGTGGACCAACTGAACAAAGTGGAAAACTACTCAAACTGGACGAACAGGACAAACTGACCCAATTGAACATAGTAGATAAACTGGAAAAACTAGTTAAACTTTACGAAGTAGGAAAGTGGAAAAACTGTACGAATTGGACAAAGTTGACCAACTGAACGAATTGGAAAAAGTGGACAACTTTGTCAATGTGGACAAATAGGACAAAGTGGACGAACTGTACAAAGTGGACAAACTGGACCAACTGGACAAACTAGACAAACTAGACAAACTAGACGTACAGGTCTAAGTGGATAAGCTGAACGAATTAGAAAAAGTGGACAAATTTGTCAAACTAGAAAAACAGGACAAAGATGACGAACTATACAAAGTGGACAAAATGGAAAAACTACTCAATCTGGACGAACATGGCAAACTGGATCAACTGAACAAAGTTGTTAAACTGGAAATACTAGTTAAACTGGACGAACATGACAAAGTGGACAAACTGTACGAATTGGCCAAACTGGACATAGTGAACAAACTGGGTCAAATAAAAGAAGTTAACAAACAGGACAAACTGCATAAACTGAACAAACTGGACAAATTGGACTAACTGTAAAAAGTGCACAAATTGGCTAAATTCGACTAACTCGACAAAGTAGAAAAACTGGAATAATTGGACCAACAAGAGGAATTGCACGAATTCAATATAATGGACGAACAGGAAGAACTGGACCAACTGGACGAAGGAGAGATACTGGGCGAGCTGGAAAAAATGGGCAAAACGGATAAACTGAACAAATTGCAAAATCTGGACGAATTGGTCAAACTGGACGAACTGGACAAACTGGACGAACATAACAAACTAAACGAACTGGACGAACTCAAAAAACTGGACCTTAAAAACCAACAGGACAAATTGGACGAACTGGACAAACTGGATGAATTGGAGAAACTGAAGAAACTGGACATATTGGACCAACTAGATGAATTCGAAGAATTGGACATAATGGACAAACTAGACAAACTTGACAAACTTAACAAATTGGACAAACCGGACGAATTGGACCAATTAGTGGAATTGGAAGAATTGGACATAATGGTCTAACAGGACCAACTTAACTAACGAAACATACTGGACGAATTCGAAAAACTGGACAAACTGGTCGAATTGGAAAAACTAGACGAACATGACAAAGTGGATGAAAGTGGGCAAACTGGAAAAAGTGGAATAACTGGACAAACTGGACAAATTGGACAAACAGTACAAACTGAACAAATTTGAAAAATTGGACAAACTTGACAAACTGAAGAAAGTGGACAAACTGGATAAACAAGAGAAACAGGACAAAGTGGACATACATAACGAATTGGAAAAAGTGGATGAACTGTACAAAGTGGACAAACTGGAAAACTACTCAAATTGGACGAACAAGACAAACTGGACCGACTCACCAAAGTGGAGAAACTAGTTAAACTGGACGAACAATACAAAGTGGACAAACTGTACGAATCGCACAAAGTGGACAAACTAGGTAAAGTAGACAAAGTGAACAAACAAGACAAACTGCACAAACTGGCTCAGTTGGACCAACTCGACAAAGTAGACAAACTTACCAACTGCACAAACTAGACGAATTGGACAAATTAGATAAACAGGTCAAACTGGACAAAATGAACCATATAGACAAACTTGACAAACGCGACAAACTGGACCAAGTGAGCAAAATGAACAAAGTGGACAAACATGACAAAGTGAACAAACTGTAGAAAGTGGGCAAATTGGAAAAAGTGGACTAACTTAACAAACTGGCCGAATTGGACAAGGTGGACAAACAGGACGAACTAGACAAATTAGATAAACTAGAAAAACTGGACAAATTCGTCAAACTGGACCAACTGGACAAACTAGACAAACTGGATGAACAGGACAAAGTGGACAAACTGAACGAATTGGAAAGATTGGAGAATTGGACCAATTAGTGGATTTGGAAGAATTGGACATAATGGTCGAACAGGACCAACTTGACTAACGAAACATACTGGGCGAATTCGAAAAACTGGACAAATTGGACGAACTTTCACTTGGGTTATAGGTTTTTTGTGATGAAGTTCTGCCCCTTGAAGATCTCCATCCTCGATGGGGCCCTGAGTCTCATGTTAATCCCAATGGTTCAGTTACAGAATATCTTTGTGGTGGAAAGTTTTGGTATTATTCAGCAAAAGACAAAAGGAAAAGAAAAAGAAGTCAAAAAGGAATCTCGGTTAGCTGAATTATTCCGAAAAATTTGTTAAAGCAAAAGAATTAATGAAAAAGAAGCTTTGATAGAGATGGTTTGTCAAATAATACGATCCTGCTATTTATTGGTATCAGAGCCAAATGCTAAAGACATAGGTATAGGTATTGGAGATATAATTGAACAAAACAATTATACCAATCTATGTCTATTAACCATTGGAGAACAAACAGATCGAATAGAAAGAACAATCAAATTAAAGCCCTTCAATAAAGATAAAGAAGAAAAATTAGAAGAAAGCTCTGCCAATGAAGTATATGTTCCCAGAGAATTACCTAAAGGGATTATTTTGCAAGGAGGACCATTCATGATGACAGACGAAATGCAAAAAGAATTATCCAATAGGATGGAAAGCCTCAATATGGGAGGAAAAGGATCCTAAGAGTCTCTGCTTCACAGAATTTATTAATAAATCATCTAAAGAAATGGAATTCCCAGGCAAAATTGCCAGAGACAAAGAATTATTATCCTAGACCAACCCCTGTTGATCTACAACTCGAAGAGGCTCCATACAGTTACACCTCAGAATTAACCTATTCAGGAAATTCTTTATATGAGTGGAACTTAGATAGATTAACAGAATATCAAATCATCCAAATGGTTCACAGTATGTTAATATACTGTAATGCTTGTGAAGTCAGAGGAAATACTCCAAGAAATATCTTTTTGATGATAACCACCTCTTTCAATGGAATATTAAGAGGTGGTGGAATTATGGATTAACTGGAGCTCAAAGACTTGAAATGGAGAGTACTGTCAAAATGGATGAATTTGGAAGAATCCTTTATGAGACAAAACCACAGGAAATTTAGTTGACGCCAATGTTAAGCTTGAAGTAGGTCCTAGTCAAGTCCCTGATAATTGGGAAACTCAATCTGATTGTGTTAGTGTCTTGCTTCTCTATGCATCCTCAATGAATTCACTGGAGGGATTGCTCTAATTAAGTAGAAAATAGACAGCAATTACATCGCTTGAGATGTAGAAATTTAAGAGAATTTCGTTGCTATAGAGATGTATTCTTATCAAAAGTCTACCAACTAAATGATTGTAATTCTGATATTTGGAAAGAAAGATTTATTTCAGGATTTACCACCCCTATTTGCTGAAAAAGTGCGTAATTCCTTGAGAGAAGAAATGCATGGTACGATTAATTATAGTTTACTGACGTTCAGAAGAATTATACAAAAAATTTAAAGTTGGCATGAATCTTTGCACTGATTTAAAGATCAGTAAACAAGCTGAAAAAATGAGAAAATATTCTGGAGATAAAGAATTAGGGATTTTTGTTACCAATTTGGTTTAGATGAAACACCTGAATCAAAGAGAAATATAAAAGAAAATGTTCCAACTTGTTACACTTGTGGGAAAAAGGGTCATTATTCAAGTAAATGCTTTAAAAAAGAAATCTCTCTAAAAGAAACTTAGAAAAGTCAATACCAAAATGATGACGAAAATACTGAACAGGAACAAACTGATTCAAGTTCCACAGAAGAAGAAGAAGAATATGAATCTGATTCATCAACTAACATTGAAGAAAATAGTCCAGGTTCAGCTCATCAAACAATTTCAATCATGTACATATCATTCAGATGATGAAGAATCTGAAGGAGAATGGTCGATACCATCTAATGAAGATCTTGGTATCCATATTCGTGTCCTCACTGCCCAAAAATTACTTCTAAAAATGGTTGATAACATCCGATCCAGAGGAAAAAGTTCAATTTTTAAATCAATTTCAAAATTGGGGGAGGAGAAGAAGGAGAAAGTAGTTCACAACCAAAATTTCCTTTGAAGAATGAAATGATGATAAAATACCATATATCCAAAAAGGATAAAGGAAAAAGAAACATTTCACACACCAACCATGATTGACCTTATGAATAGAGCAGAAAAAATTCATACTATAAATAAACCCTTAACTCTCTCAGATTTACAAAGAGAATTAAATGATCAGAAGAGAGAACTCCATGAATTAACCAACAGTGGAGATTTATATCTCCAATACCTATACCTATGTCTTTAGCATTTGGCTCTAATACCAATAACAGCAGGATCGTATTATTTGACAAATCATCTCTATCAAAGCTTTTTTTTTCATTAATTCTTTTGCTTTAGCAGAATTTTTTCGGAATAATTCAGCTAACCGAGATTCCTTTTCGACTTCTTTTTCTTTTCCTTTGTCTTTTGCTGAAGAATACCAAACTTTCCACCACGAAGATATTTTGTAAACTGAACCATCGGGATTAACATGAGAATCAAGGTCCCATCGAGGATGGAGATCTTCAAGGGGCAGAACTTCATCATTAAAAAACCTATAACCCAAGTGAAAGTTCATCCAATTTGTCCAGTTTTGAATTCGCCCAGTATGTTTCGTTAGTCAAGTTGGTCCTGTTCGACCATTATGTCCAATTCTTCCAATTCCACTAATTGGTCCAATTCTCCAATCTTTCCAATTCGTTCAGTTTGTCCACTTTGTCCTGTTCGTCCAGTTTGTCTAGTTTGTCTGTTTGTCCAGTTGGTCCAGTTTGACGAATTTGTCCAGTTTGTCTAGTTTAGTAATTTGTCCAGTTCGTCCTATTTGTCCACCTTGTCCAATTCGGCCAGTTTGTTAAGTTAGTCCACTTTTTCCAGTTTGCCCACTTTCTACAGTTTGTTCACTTTGTCATGTTTGTCCACTTTGTTCACTTTGCTCACTTGGTTCAGTTTGTCGCGTTTGTCAAGTTTGTCTATATGGTTCATTTTGTCCAGTTTGACCTGTTTATCTAATTTGTCCAATTCGTCTAGTTTGTGCAGTTGGTAAGTTTGTCTACTTTGTCGAGTTGGTCCAACTGAGCCCAGTTTGTGCAGTTTGTCCAGTTTGTCTTGTTTGTTCACTTCGTCTACTTTACCCAGTTTGTCCACTTTGTACGATTCGTACAGTTGTCCACTTTGTATTGTTCGTCCAGTTTAACTAGTTTCTCCACTTTGGTCAGTCGGTCCAGTTTGTCTTGTTCGTCCAATTTGAGTATTTTTCCAGTTTGCCCACTTTGTACAGTTCATCCACTTTTCCAATTCGTTATGTATGTCCACTTTGTCATGTTCCTCTTCTTTATCCAGTTTGTGTAACGCTCGCCTTTTCACGAAAACCAGAGTCTATTTTTTTTTTAAAGTGACAAAGGGCACAGACGTCACGACGCGAGTTAAGTTCCGAGCTTCTAAAGCCCAGCCCTTAACTGGCCAACCTACGCTTGCGTGGAACATAAGTCCACGAGTACGGTTCACGCGTAGAAAGTAAGCTCACGGAACATAAAATAACTGCAGATGATAATAGAACTATCCTACCAATTCTTCAGATAGCAGGGAAGAAATACCCAATTAATTACGAAAATGCCATTACTGTATTATCCAAAATAATACCTAAACATAGCAAACTACCTAAATTATTACATTTCCGACAAGCTAACTATACAAATACATCTTTTCCAAAATAAACGTAAAACAAAATAATTAATCCGCCTCCCCAAGCTCCTAAGCTTGGCTTCCGTCGCCCTTCCATTCTGCCATCCTGCATCGTCAGCTAGGGTAGAAGTAGGGCGTTAGAACACGCGCCCAGTAGGACTCCGAGTAGGGCTAGCACATGGATTAGTAATAACAGCATACAGATAATAACCCAATGAAAGCTGGTAAATTGTCATATAATGAAAGTATAACATGAATGCCGTGCCATGGGTATCTATGTTATGAATTCCACCCGTCATCTCTACCATCATGATGTTATATCCTCTTGACGGAACCAAAATCTAGTCAAGATATATCACACTGTAAAATACCCCCTTGACGGCAAAGCCTCGTCAAGGTGTCCCCATGCCTGTTCTAGGTCGCCCCGATGGAGAATGGACTCCGGTTATCAAAATATCCCCATGCCTGCTTTACGGTCGCCCCGACGGAGCATGGACTCCAGTTTGTTTATTTTTTTTCCGCCCATGCCATGCATGAGATGTAATGCATTATGCTATGTAATATTTATAACTCATAACCTTTAGATATCATACATAGCCTTAATTTATAATGCATATCCTTAATCATAGTTCATAGCCATTAAATAAAATCCATCTTAAACATAGCATCCATAATTATAAAAAAAACCATCAAGATAATTACCAAAATCAATAAAATATGACAAAAATACCATCACATACCATGGCTTACAAATAGGTAGGAATCCTACCGATTACCGACTCGCGTCCTTTTCCCGTATTCGTCCGACAATCCAGCTACCGACTCGCGTACCGCTCGCGCTATCCGACACCTTATTAAATTACCACATTAGTCCATATTTTACCATTTCTAAGCCCATAGATCATATCTTAGTGGGTTTTCTTCAATTTAGCCAATAATTACCATTTTTGCCACTACCCCTTCACATGATTATGTACTCATTTATCTAGGTATGATTAAGTCCAAACTTGATCCACCACTTAGGTCCCTAACTTAGGTCCATTAATGATTCATTGACCATGACCTAACATCCCTAAATCATCCACTTAATTTAATCAAATTTTCCATCATCTAGATACAAGCATGGACCCAACCTTAGCCCATACAATAACTTACAAAATGGGTCATGGGTTCGGCCACACACCATGGCCGAACCCATGATGTCTTGTTCCCCATTTTCCTTGGATCCTTTAGTACATTTTAGATCTACCACAAGTCCTCCCATGAGAAGTTTACATCATGCATTTAAATCACCATTTTAAGGTATCATTATATATTTTGGGTCCATCAAAACTACTAACATTTTCCCATTTATTTTCCATAAATCACAACGATTAAATCCACCATTGTTCACCATAGGGTTCGGCCATACACCATGGCCGAACCCATGGTTCATGATTCATCACTCCTTACTCCAAAATATCTCCATTCACCAAAATATTAAATCCATTACTCTTCCCATTTTTCCATGACTTTAACCTTAAAAAACCCTAATTAACTTCACATACACAACAACCTAGGGTTCGGCCATACACCCATGGCCGAACCCATGGTTCATAATTTATTCTCTTTTATGTCTTCCAATGCCATAAAATCCTTTTACATTTTCATCATAAAACCATTTTAAACATTACTCCCATGCATTCATTAAAACCCTAAATGCATTAATCAAAAACCTTCATTGCCTTCCATCCTTTAAACCCTAACCAATTTCATCAAACCCTAATCACCCACCATGGGGTTCGGCCATGCTACATGGCCGAACCCTATGGCCCATGATTCTTATTCCAAGCACCCTATTCCATACTCAATTCCATAATTTATACAATGCACATACTACATTTATTTATTTCTTTTCCCTAACCCTAATTTTTTCTCCATTAGAGTTTTGCCCACTTTCCATTCCTTCCATTTGATGGATTTAAAAATCCATAGCATAAAATTATCTATCCACCATTAAATTTCACAAAAACAAGCCCTAAATCTTAAAACCTAAAATCCAAAATTTCTTGTTTAAAAATACTATCCTACTTCTCCTCCGATTTCCGCCGCTCCCGTCGATCTCCGTAGCCTCCTATCTCCTTCCTCTTGATCTTTGATAGGTCAAGATCTTTGATCAAGGGTGGCAACTCCAACTTAAAATCGGCCATGTTAGGTTTGAATTTGAGAGATGAAAAGAGGAAAAGATGATGAGAGGAAGATGATGACCTTAATCTTAGAGTGAACTCCCTCCAAATTCCATTTTTTTTTTTCTCTCCTTGAGCTCCTTCTCTTTTTTTCTTTTTTTTTTCTCTCCTTCACTTGGACATGGGACGGCAATGGAGGAGTGGGAGGGATGGAGTTAGTGAAAATGAACATGAGAAAGAAAAAAATCAAACTTATCCCCATTTGATGACCTCATTTACACTTTACATTATATTTTCACCAACCAAAGATATTTTAAGATATTTTAATCTCTTTATGGTGGTGGTTATCTAAACCACCACCAAGCCCAACGTGTCTTGCCTTTGAGGTGGGGTAGCTTGGTCTCCCATTTGACCAATTTAGCCACCAATTTAATAATTTAAGTATTTAATTAATTTGGTAATTAACTTAGGTTAATTCATTTTTATTTAACCTAATTCCCATTATTCCACCCATGGTTGACCAAGTCAACCATGGTGGCTGGCCCCACCAATCATTGGCCCACTCGCCACCTCACTTGATGAGGTGGAGGTGGGTCCACTTGGCCACACCACCATTGTTTAATTCCAAATTACTTAGGGTGATTAAATTTCATTAAGCCCACTCTAAATGGATCACCATTGGGCCCATGGCCCAATTACATTTCCCACTAGCCATTTACTTAGAGCTTAACCATCTTGACCCATTGGGTCCCAAATGGGTATTTGACCCAATTTGACCATTCTTGACCCATTTAAATAAATTTAAATCCAAACCATAGTCTATTGGGCCACACTTGGGCCTTTATCCAATTTTGGCCCATTTACCATTTACTCCACCAATTTTCTAATTTCCATCATTAAAATAATTAATATTCACATTTATATTAATTCCCAAATTCCGAGACCTTACAGTTTGTCCACTTTCTTCAGTTTGTCAAGTTTGTCCTGTTTGTCCAATTTTTCAAATTTGTTCAGTTTGTATGTTTGTCCAATTTGTCCAATTCGTCCAGTTTGTCCAGTTATTCCACTTTTTCCAGTTTGCCCACTTTCATCCACTTTGTCATGTTCATCTAGTTTTTCCAATTCGACCAGTTTGTCCACTTTGTCCAGTTCGTCCACTTTGTTCACTTTGCTCACTTTGTTCAGTTTGACAAGTTTGTCTAGATGGTTCA
The DNA here is from genome assembly GCA_022113865.1 of Chimonanthus praecox. Lineage (NCBI taxonomy): Eukaryota > Viridiplantae > Streptophyta > Magnoliopsida > Laurales > Calycanthaceae > Chimonanthus > Chimonanthus praecox. Next base: position 37,341,538 of record CM039087.1, read on the forward strand.
GTTTGTCCAATTTGTCTAGTTTGACCAGTTGATCTAATTTATCCAATTCGTCTACTTTGTCAGTTGGTCCAATTTGTCTGTTGCTCATTTTGTCCAAGTTCTCTATTTTGTCCGGTTTATCTAATTTGTCCAGTCCAGTTTGTGCACTTTGTTCAGTTGGTCCTGTTCATCTATTTTGACTAGTTTTTCAAATTTGTGCACTTTGTCCTGTTCGTCCAGTTTGTCCACTTTGTTCATTTTGTCCCGTTTGTCTAGTTCAAGAGTAAATGAAATAACAGATGATTTACAAAGTATAGTCAAATTACCAAATGGTAATGTTGAAGTCAATTTTAGGAGAAAAATTGAAAAAGCTAGGAGAAGTTTTGTCGGTTATATGGAAGGAAAAAAAAGTTTTAAATTAGAAGAAATAGATGATGACCAAAGGAGTAGTGAAAATGAAGAAATGGATCAAAAAGTTTTTAGAAACAAAGAAAGTGGAATTGAACACCCTGTGTACAAAAGATCCTCATCAGCGAAAACCTATAACCCTAGTGAGAGTGATTTTCTCCAAGGAGCCATAAGAATGGTGAGCATTCAAAAGCCAGAAGAAATACCTGTCAAAAAAATTTGAAATTGATAAACCATATCTTAGAGAAAACTTGAAAATCATCCTTTAAAAGATCGGTTCGTTAAAAAGCTTAACACAGAAGAAAAAGATAAAATGAGGGAATTATGGTATTTTCAAATGGAGGAAGAAGAAAGAAATATACCTTTCTTTGATTGGTTTATAAAATATTTTAAAAAAGGGAAAATCAAAGAAAAATAAACTCAAAGCCCAGAACAAATAAGAGTTATAGGAAAGACAACAAGAACTTGGAAAGACACTGAAGGAAAAGAAGTTGATAAATCTCACCCACCTTGGAAGAAACTTGATATTTCTGTCCCTAATATAGAAACCAAGAATTATGCCATGCCTGTAAAAAATGCATCTATTTATGAATCAAAATCATGCCCAAATGCTAAAGACATAGGTATAGGTATTGGAGATATAATTGAACAAAACAATTATACCGATCTTTGTCGATTAACCATTGGAGAATAAACAGATCGAATAGAAAGAACAATAAAATTAAAGCCCTTCAATAAAGATAAAGAAGAAAAATTAGAAGAAAGCTCTACCAATGCAGATATGTTCCCAGACAATACCTAAATGGATTATTTTGCAAGAAGGACCATTCATGATGACAGACGAAATGCAAAAAGAATTATCCAATAGGATGGAAAGCCTCAATATGGGAGGAAAAGGATTTAGCATCCTAAGAGTCTCTGCTTCACAGAATTTATTAATAAATCATCTAAAGAAATGGAATTCCCAGGCAAAATTGCCAGAGACAAAGAATTATTATCCTAGACCAACCCCTGTTGATCTACAACTCGAAGAGGCTCCATACAGTTACACCTCAGAATTAACCTATTCAGGAAATTCTTTATATGAGTGGAACTTAGATAGATTAACAGAATATCAAATCATCCAAATGGTTCACAGTATGTTAATATACTGTAATGCTTGTGAAGTCAGAGGAAATACTCCAAGAAATATCTTTTTGATGATAACCACCTCTTTCAATGGAATATTAAGAGGATGGTGGAATTATGGATTAACTGGAGCTCAAAGACTTGAAATGGAGAGTGCTGTCAAAATGGATGAATTTGGAAGAATCCTTTATAGAGACAAAACCAAAGGAAATTTAGTTGACCCCAATATTAAGTTTGAAGCAGGTACTAGTCAAATCCCTGATAATTGGGAAACCCAATCTGATTGTGTTAGTGTCCTACTTCTATGCATCCTCAATGAATTCACTGGAGGGATTGCTCTAATTAAGGAGAAAAACAGACAGCAATTACACCGTTTCAGATGTAGAAATTTACGAGAATTTCGTTGGTATAGAGATGTATTCTTATCAAAAGTCTACCAACTAAATGATTGTAATTCTGATATTTGGAAAGAAAGATTTATTTCAGGATTACCACCCCTATTTGCTGAAAATGTGCGTAATTCCTTGAGAGAAGAAATGCATGGTACTATTAATTATAGTTTGCGGACATTCGGAGGAATTATGCTTCATTATTATTCCTTTGATAAAAGGAAAACCAGAGATTGGTATCTCAATATTTTGCATCAGACGAAAAGTGTCCTCATCTTCCACAATAAGAATGCAAATGGTATCATCACTTACTCAAATTTCACTATTCTCAAAATCCTTACTGAGGAAGATTGGGATGGTCCCTTGTACATGACAAAATCAGTCCGATTATACAATTCGACTGAGTTCTTTAATTATTGGGATTATATTGATGCCTGGAAATTTGTTTTGATATGGCAAAATCGCCAGTATAATCATTCCTGGTTCATCAGATTCAAAGAAGAAAGTCTTGATGTCATGCCTATCCACCGCTGTGTTCCTTCATGGTTTCTCTTTACTTGGTGGTCATATTTTGGTGTTTCTCAGAAAATCTTTCCTGATAATTTTCGTTATTTATTTACTATATTTTGTGAAGTAAAAGAAAAAAGTCCCCTGTGAAGCATTTAATGTTCTTCGCTTCTTTACAAAGTTCCATATTCCATACATTTTCCTGTGGAAGCTTGAAGTAAAAGAGAACTTTTTCGATCTTCCGTCTTTGTACCAGACTTTTTACCAAAAATGGTAGTCAAAAATTGAAAATGATACTTATGAGAGAATTCTGAATCAAATCTCTCCTCCTATCAAAGAAGAAATTCCTCTTGTTGTTACAGAAAAGGGTTGGATTTGAAGAATAAATGGAGATTCAAGGAGTACATCATTAACAATATCTTCTAAAATAATAAAGGGTGAAGTAACACAGACTCCTTTCATGCAAACATGAACATTTGGGATTTTTCTTTCAATGGAAATAGTTGTTCCATTAGCAGCTGAAACAAATTATTTTGATTCACTCGTAAATTCAATAGGAACGCGATTCCAAGTCTGATAACATTTAAGTCTGCACCAGTATCAATTATGGCATTGACAATCTTCTCAAAGTTTTTTATTTTTAATTTTACCTGAATTCTCCACTGTTGGTAAATACATTTTGTAGGAATTACACTAGTAGAGATTTTGCTAATTTCTCCTTTAATTCTTTGGACAAATTTTGCTTCATCATATTTTTCAATAGCACCATCATTTTCTAACCAAGTTAACCTTTCATCAAGCTCATTTTGTTTTTTGGTTAATTCTAATTTTAATTTACGGAGTTCTCTCTTCTGATCATTTAATTCTCTTTGTAAATCTGAGAGAGTTAAAGGTTTATTTATAATATGAATTTTTTTCTATTATATTCATAAGGTCAATCATGGAATAGGTTGGTGTGTGAAATGTTTCTTTCTCTTTTATCCTTTTTGGATAATATGGTGTTTTATTATCATTTTCATGTTCTTCAAAGGAAATTTTTGGTTTGTGAACTTTCTCCTTCTTTGGTTCCATTGCCGGGATATGGCTAGTATGAAGAAGAAAAGTGGTCCCATCAATGTTGGTTGTACATTATATCTTGATAATATCTTGTAGGTGTCATGCAGAAGAATTGGTCTTCATTCAAAGAAGAAAACAATGATGGCTATCCTATCAAATCTTTTGTTGGTATTAGTTGATATCATTACTATGAAGAAAATGAGGTGATATCTTTGAAGAAAAGTTAGCATCTAGTCAAAAAGAGATATTCTCAGATCTTGTCAGGAGAACATATATGTCATGAAGTTGGTAGGGGCTGCCTCTTGAGATGCCACTTGTAAATAATGGTGTTGGGTTTGTAAAAATTGGTATAGCTTTATTGCCATATGTCAAAAGTTGATAAAGTTGTGGGGGTATGTTAATCTTATGCTTTCCATGTGGCATAAAGATATTCCACCTTATGAACCTTGGCCATCAACTTTTGAAAAGTGTGTTTGGAGGCTTGTGTCGGTAGCCATTCCTTTTTCTGTTGCTTTTGGTTTAAGTCCTCTCATGGTCGGATGAGAAGGAGATCTTTTTGTATGCTCCATCTATATAAGGAGCTGGGGGTTTCCTTTAGAGGAGATAGATCAGAAAATTATAAGAAAATAATATAAGTGTGAGTGTGAGTGTGAGCTTGAAGTTTGAGTGTGCTAGAGTTTGAAGTCTTGTAGAATCTTCTTTAAGTAATTAAGTTTTTATAAGTTTGATATTATATGCTTGTTGTTATCTAATCATGTTGTTTCTTTTGCTAGAATATGTCTATTCGTCTTGCTCTGCTTAAGAGATATTATGATGATGTTCGATTATTAAAATTGAAATCTTGTTAGACAATATAAGAAGAATTATTATCTCGTATTTAAATTTGTGTTAAAAAAAAAGGATTTAGATGAATTAAATCTATTATTCAGGATCTGAAGCCTTTTTAGCCAAGTTGATCTATCCAATTCTCTTTAGAGTTTTTATTTTCCTTCTTATTCTCCACTTCTGTGCCTCGTTTATCTTCTTAAGAGTGTGGTCGCGTTGTAAGTCCCGCTTCAGGCCGTGATCAGGCATCAATGGCTGTAAATCGTTGACAGAACTCTTTTTTTTTCTTACGATCTACAAAAGATGGAAAATTCTAAGGGAAAGACAAAACTTTTAAGAATTGCTTTAAATCATTTCAGTATCCTTCTAATAGATCTAATTCGTCTTTTTCATCCTACCAGTCTACTTTAACCGGTTTTACCCGTAATAATTTAGAAAAAAGAAAATTCAGAAAAAACAAAAAATTCAGAACAAATGATATATGAAAATTTTGACTAAGCGATATCCAATTGGAAGTTACCAGCCTTGCCTGTAACAGAAATATATAGCAATGGCACATTTGAAGAACAAAATGATTATCACATAAAAACTGTTGAAAAAATTGTTTCTCTCTCCGGAGGAAAACAGACAATTAAAGTTCTTGATAGAAGAATTATTGAACAAATCAGAACCAAATACAACTGCCTGCACTTAGGATTAATTCAGGTAGGAATCAAGCCACTGTTTCGATTAGGATTAAATGTTTCAGTGTGTGCTTATGTGAGAGATCAGAGATATGATGAATTTGATGATTCTCTTTATACTATGATCGAATCCAGTCTCTGTCATGGACCTGTTTATTTTAACTGCTTCCCTAATATCACAATTGATGCTCATGATGATGATATTCTTGATTGTGCAACTATTGGATTTCAAAGTAAAGGATTAAAGATGAGTCCAAGAAGTAAACATTTTGCCATAGTTTATCGTGTGCTCTACAAATCTATGATCTCTGTCTTTCCCATGATAGCCAATAGAGATAAGGTTGATAAAGAAAAAACTACAGTTCTCATGGAAACAAACTTTAACAATAATGTGTTTATCCCAAAAGTCATCAGCTGGGAAGAAGTTGTTCTCCCAGGAAATTGGCAAATAGAAGATGTCACCCCAAGAGTAAATGAAATAACAGATGATTTACAAAGTATAGTCAAATTACCAAATGATAATGTTGAAGTCAATTTTAGGAGAAAAATGGAAAAAGCTAGGAGAAGTTTTGCCGGTTATACGGAAGGAAGAAAAAGTTTTAAATTAAAAGAAATAGATGATGACCAAAGGAGTAGTGAAAATAAAGAAATGGATAAAAAAGTTTTTAGAAACAAAGAAAGTGGAATTGAACACCCTGTGTACAAAAGATCCTCATCAGCAAAAAAGAATGGTGAGCATTCAAAAGCCAGAAGAAATACCTGTCAAAAAATTTGAAATTGATAAACCATATCTTAGAGAAAATTTGAAAAATCATCCTTTAAAAGATTGATACTTTAAAAAGTTTAACACAGAAGAAAAAGATAAAATGAGGGAATTATGGTATTTTCAAATAGAGGAAGAAGAAAGAAATATACCTTTCTTTGATTGGTTTACGGAATATTTTAAAATGGGAAAATCAAAAAAAAAGAAACTCAAAGCCCAGAACAAATAAGAGTTATAGGAAAGACAATAAGAACTTGGAAAGACACTGAAGGAAAAGAAGTTGATAAATCTCACCCATCTTGGAAGAAACTTGATATTTCTGTCCCTAATACAGAAACCAAGAATTGTGCCATGCCTATAAAAAATGCATCTATTTATGAATCAAAATCAGACAAAAATGCCAAAGACATAGGTATAGGTATTGGAGATATAATTGAACAAAACAATTATACCAATCTATGTCTATTAACCATTGGAGAACAAACAGATCGAATAGAAAGAACAATCAAATTAAAGCCCTTCAATAAAAATAAAGAAAAAAAATTAGAAGAAAGCTCTGCCAATGCAGTATATTATCCTAGACCAACCCCTGTTGATCTACAACTCGAAGAGGCTCCATACAGTTACACCTCAGAATTAACCTATTCAGGAAATTCTTATATGAGTGGAACTTAGATAGATTAAATATATCAATCATCGAAATGGTTCACAGTATGTTAATATACCGTAGTGCTTGTGAAGTCAGAGCTCAAAGAAATATCTTTTTGATGATAACCACCTCTTTCAATGGAATATTAAGAGGATGGTGGAATTATGGATTAACTGGAGCTCAAAGACTTGAAATAGAGAGTGCTGTCAAAATGGATGAATTTGGAAGAATCCTTTTTAGAGACAAAACCACAGGAAATTTAGTTGACCCCAATATTAAGCTTGAAGCAGGTACTAGTCAAATCCCTGATAATTGGGAAACCCAATCTGATTTTGTTAGTATCCTACTTCTATGCATACTCAATGAATTTACTAGAGGGATTGCTCTAATTAAGTAGAAAAATAGACAGCAACTACACCGTTTGAGATGTAGAAATTTAGGAGAATTTCGTTGGTATAGAGATGTATTCTTATCAAAAGTTTACCAACTCAATGATTATAATTCTGATATTTGGAAAAAAAGATTTATTTCAGGATTACCACCCCTATTTGCTGAAAAGGTGCGTAATTCCTTGAGAGAAGAAATGCATGGTACTAATAATTACAGTTTGCTGACGTTCGGAGGAATTATAAAAAGGATTAACAAAGTTGGCATGAATCTTTGTACTGATTTAAAGATCAGTAAACAAGTTGGAAAAATGAGAAAATATTCTAGAGATAAAGAATTAGGAGATTTTTGTTTCCAGTTTGGTTTAGATCAAACACCTGAATCAAAGAGAAAACCTTCGCGTTTTAGATTTGCTCCGGATAGAAGAAACAAAATGGTAAGAAAATATAAACCCGGAAGATATAAAAAACAGAGAAAATCCGATGATTTCAGTCCATTCAAAAGAAAATCTAGAAAATATTTCAAAAAGAAATATATAAAGAAAATGTTCCAACTTGTTATACTTGCGGGAAAAAGGGTCATTATTCAAGTAAATGCTTTAAAAAAGAAAATCTCTCTAAAAAGATACTTAGAAAAATCAATACCAAAATTGATGACGAAAATACTGAAAAAGAACAATCCGATTCGAGTTCCTCAGAAGAAGAAGAAGAATATGAATCTGATTCATCAACTGACATTGAAGAAAATAGTCCTCAGGTTCAGCTCATCAAACAATTCCAATCATGTACATGTCATTCAGATGATGAAGAATCTGAAGCAGAAAGGTCGATGCCATCTGATGAAGATCTTGGTATCCATATTCGTGTCCTCACTGTCCCTCAAAAATTACTTCTAGAAATCGTTGATAACATACCCGATCCAGACAAAAAAGTTCAATTTTTAAATCAAATTTCAAAATTGGGGGGAGGAGAAGAAGGAGAAAGTTCACAACCAAAAATTTCCTTTCAAGAACATGAAAATGATGAAAAAATACCATATTATCCAAAAAAGATAAAAAAGAAAGAAACATTTCACACACCAACCTATTCCATGATTGACCTTATGAATAGAGCAGAAAAAATTCATATTATAAGTAAACCCTTAACTCTATCAGATTTACAAAGAGAATTAAATGATCAGAAGAGAGAACTCCGTGAATTAAAATTAGAATTAACCAGAAAACAAAATGAACTTGATGAAAGGTTAACTTGGTTAGAAAATGATGGTGCTATTGAAAAATATGATGAAGAAAAATTTGTCCAAAGAATTAAAGGAAAAATTATCAAAATCTCTACTGGTGTAATTCCTACAAAATGTATTTACCAACAGTGGAGAGTTCAGGTAAAAATAAAAATAAATAACTTTGAGAAGATTGTTAATGTCATAATTGACACCAGAGCAGACTTAAATGTTATCAGACTTGGAATCGTTCCTATTGAATTTACAAGTGAATCAAAAACAGTTTGTTTTTGAAGCTAATGGAACGACGATTTCCATAAAAAGAAAAATCTCAATTGTTCATGTCTGCATGAAAGGAGTCTGTGTTACTTCACCTTTTATTATTTCAGAAGATATTGTTAATGATGTACTCCTTGGATCTCCATTTATTCTTCAAATCCAACCCTTTTCTGTAACAACAAAAGGAATTTCTACAAATATCAAAGGGATTGAAGTAAATCTTGATTTTATAGATGATCCTTGTGAAACGAAAATCCAAAGGATAAATCAAGTTATTGCCACCAGAGAAAATTACATAAATGGACTAAAAAATGAAATTAAATGTGTCCAAATGACAAAAGAATTAGAGAAAAAAGAATTTAAAACAAAATTAGAAGAATTCAGCAAATAGATTGAAGAAGAATGCTGTTCTGAATTACCATAAGCCTTTTGGAATAGAAAAAGACACATAGTAGGATTACCATATGTAAAAGATTTTAATGAAAAAAAATATTCCTACTAAAGCTCGTCCATCCCAAATGGATGCTGCTCATTTAAAACTTTGCCAAGAAGAAATCAATGATTTTCTGAAGAAAGGATTAATTAGAAAAAGCAAATCCCCTTAGAGTTGTACAACATTTTATGTTGAAAAGGCCGCTGAAATCGAAAGAGGAGTTCCAAGATTGGTAATCAATTACAAACCATTAAACAAAGTTCTTCAATCTATTAGGTATCCTTTGCCTAGTACTTAAGATTTGTTAAACAGATTAAACAGTGCCAAAATATTCTCAAAATTTGATTTAAAATTAGGATTTTGGCAGATCCAGATAAAAGAAGAAGATAGATACAAAACTGTATTCACTGTTCCAATGGGGCATTATGAATGGAATGTTATGCCTTTCGGATTGAAAAATGCTCCGTCTGAATTTCAGAATATTATGAATAATATTTTCTCGTCTTACACCCAGTTTGCAATTGTTTACATTGATGGCATTCTTATCTTCTCAGAATCCGTGATACAACATTGGAAACACTTGGGCATTTTCAAAAGAGTCATAAAAGAAAATGGATTGGCTTTATCTAAAAGAAAAATGAATCTCTTTCAGCAAAAAATCAAATTCTTAGGATTTAAGATCCAAGACAGAAAAATAACTCCAACTAATAGAGTTATTCAATTTGCTGATAAATTTCCAGATGAAATTAAGGATCAAAATATGCTACAAAGATTTCTTGGATGTCTAAATAATGTTGGATTTTTCTATCAAGATTTGGCAAAAGATAGAAAACTTCTCCAAGAAAAGTTAAAGAAAAATCCTCAGGAAGGGTCTATCCATCACACTAATGCAGTAAAAAAGATTAAAAAAAGAGTTAATAATCTTCTTTGTAGATGTTTATCTGACCTAGAAGCCTTCAAAATAGTTCAAACTGATGCCTCTGATGTCGGATATGGTGGAATCCTTTTACAACAAAAAGACTCAAAAGAAGAATTAATAAGATTTAATTCTGGATTATGGAATGAAGCACAAAAGAAATATTCAACCATCAAAAAGGAAGTTCTTGCCATAGTTATTTGTGTGACAAAATTCCAATATGATTTATTGAACAAAGAATTTTTTATCAGAGTTGATGCTAAGGCAGCGAAAGAAATTCTAGAAAAAGATGTCAAAAATCTTGTCTCTAAGCAAATATTTGCTAGATGGCAAGCCATTTATCAGTGTTTGAATTTAAAATTGAATTTATTAATGGAAATGCTAACTCTCTCCCTGACTTTCTTACTAGAGAATTTCTTCAGGGACGACAAAATGGCAAGTAACTCTTCCCCGTTCATGAAGAATAAAGGGCAAGAGAAATTGGCAGATCAAAAAGAAAGCCAAAAGGGTTTTATTCCAACAAAAGACCCAAGTCAATCAGAATTATATCTTTACACCGGTAACAGAATTCTTGTTACTTCAGATTGTCTTATGGAAGAAAGATCTGTTGAAGATGATGTTTATTTTCTCTTTGGAAAGGGGCTTCATCATTATTCTCCTGATAAAAGGAAAACCAGAGATTGGTATCTCAATATTTTGCATTAGACGAAAAGTGACCTCATCTTCCAAAATAAGAATGCAAATGGTATCACACTTACTCAAAGTTCACTATTCTCAAAATCCTTACTGAGGAAGATTGGGATGGTCCCTTGTACATGACAAAATCAGTCCGATTATACAATTCGATTGAGTTATTTAATTATTGGGATTATATTGATGCCTGAAAATTTGCTTTGATGTGGCAAAATCGCCAGTATAATCATTCCTGGTTCATCAGATTCAAAGAAGAAAGTCCTGATGTCATGGCTATCCACCGCAGTGTTCCTTCATGGTTTATCTTTACTTGGTGGTCATATTTTGGTGTTTCTCAGAAAATCTTTCCTGATAATTTTCGTTATTTATTTATTAAATTCTGTGAAGTAGAAGAAAAAGTCCCCTGTGAAGAATTTAATGTTCTTCGCTTCTTTGCAAAGTTCCATATTCCATACATTTTCCAGTGGAAGTTTGAAGTAAAAAAGAACTTTTTCGATATTCCGTCTTTGTACCAGACTTTTTACCAAAAATGGTTGTCAAAAATTGAAAATGATACTTATGAGAGAATTCTGAATCAAATTTCTCCTCCTGTTAAAGAAGAAATTCCTCTTCTTGAAAAAAAACCTTTTGAGAATGAAATGTTCATGGCTGATCTCTTGGCCAAAAAGATTGCCAAAGAAATTGCTCGAGAAAAATCTCCTGAGCCAATGGACATGTCTGTTGACTCCGTCAATTTTGAAGAAAAGATCAAGCAAATTTTAGAAGAGTATCTCCCAAAGAAAAAAGTTGGTGATCATGATTGGGATAGTAATCATGATCCAGAAGAAAATCTTGATGATGAAGTTGTGCCCCTTGAAGATCTCCATCCTCGTTGGGACCCTGACTCTCATGTTAATCTTGATGGCTCAGTTACAGATTATCTTCGTGGTGGAAAGTTTTGGTATTCTTCAACAAAAGACAAAGGAAAAGAAAAAGAAGTCGAAAAGGAATCTCGGTTAGCTGAATTATTTCGTAAAAATTTCGCTAAAGCAAAAGAATTGATGAAAAAGAAGATTTGAAGATTTGAGATGATTCCAGTCATTGTAGATCCTAAACCATTTGGATGATTTGATATTCTGTCAATCCATTTAAGTTCCACTCATATAAAGAATTTCCTGAATAGGTTAATTCTGAGGTGTAACTGTATGGAGCCTCTTCGAGTTGTAGATCAACAGGGGTTGGTATAGGATAATAATTCTTTGTCTCTGGCAATTTTGCATGGGGATTCCATTTCTTTAGACGATTTATTAATAAATTCTCTAAAGCAGAGACTCTTAGGATGCTAAATCCTTCTCCTCTCATATTGAGGCTTTCCATCCTATTGGATAATTCTTTTTGCATTTCGTCTGTCATTGTGAATGGTCCTTCTCGCAGAATAATCCCTTTAGGTAATAGTCTGGGAACATATACTTCATTGGTAGAGTTTTCTTCTAATTTTTCTTCTTTATCTTTTATTTAAGGGCTTTAATTTGATTGTTCTTTCTATTCGATCTGTTTGTTCTCCAATGGTTAATGGACATAGATTGGTATAATTGTTTTCTTCAATTATATCTCCAATACCTATACCTATGTCTTTAGCATTTGGGTCTGATTTTGATTCATAAATAGATGCATTTTTTACAGGCATGGCATAATTCTTGGTTTCTGTATTAGGGACAGAAATATCAAGTTTCTTCCAAGGTGGGTGAGATTTATCAACTTCTTTTCCTTCAGTGTCTTTCCAAGTTCTTGTTGTCTTTCCTATAACTCTTATTTGTTCTGGGCTTTGAGTTTGTTTTTCTTTGATTTTCCCTTTTTTAAAATATTCCATAAACCAATCAAAGAAAGGTATATTTCTTTCTTCTTCCTCCATTTGAAAATACTATAATTCGCTCATTTTATCTTTTTCTTCTGTGTTAAACTTTTTAAAGAACCAATCTTTTAAAGGATGATTTTTCAAGTTTTCTCTAAGATATGGTTTATCAATTTCAAATTTTTTGACAGGTATTTCTTCTGGCTTTTGAATGCTCACCATTCTTATGGCTCCTTGGAGAAAATCACTCTCACTAGGGTTATAGGTTTTCGCTGATGAGGATTTTTTGTACACAGGGTGTTCAATTCCACTTTCTTTGTTTGTAAAAACTTTTTGATCCATTTCTTCCTTCTCATTACTCCTTTGGTCATCATCTATTTCTTCTAATTTAAAACTTTTTCTTCCTTTCGTATAACCGGCAAAACTTCTCCTAGCTTTTTCCATGTTTCTCCTAAAATTGACTTCAACATTACCATTTGGTAATTTGACTATACTTTGTAAATCATTTGTTATTTCATTTACTCTTGGGGTGACATCTTCTATTTGCCAATTTCCTGGGAGAACAACTTCTTCCCAGCTGATGACTTTTGGGATAAACACATTATTGTTAAAGTTTGTTTCCATGAGAACTATAGTTTTTTCTTTATCAACCTTATCTGTATAGGCTATCATGGGAAAGACAGAGATCATAGATTTGTAGAACACACGATAAACTATAGCAAAAGGTTTACTTCTTGGACTCATCTTTAATCCTTTACTTTGAAATCCAATAGTTGCACAATCAAGAATATCATCATCATGAGCATCAATTGTGATATTAGGAAAGCAGTTAAAATAAACAGGTCCATGACAGAGACTGGATTCGATCATAGCATAAAGAGAATCATCAAATTCATCATGTCTCTGATCTCTCACATAAGCACACACTGAAACATTTAATCCTAATCAAAACAGTGGCTTGAATCCTACCTGAATTAATCCTATGTGCAGGTAGTTGTATTTGGTTCTGATTTATTCAATAATTCTTCTATCAAGAACTTTAATTGTCTGTTTTCCTCCAAAGAGAGAAAGTTTTTTCAACAGTTTTTATGTGGTAATCATTTTGTTCTTCAAATGTGCCATTTCTATATATTTCTTTTACAGGCAAGGCTGGCAACTTCCAATTGGATATCGCTTGGTCAAAATTTTCATATATCATTTCTTCTGAATTTTTTGTTTTTTCTGAATTTTCTTTTTCCAAATTATTACGGGTAAAACTGGTTAAAGCAGACTGGTAGGATGAAGAAGACGAATTAGATCTATTAGAAGGATACTGAAATGACTTAAACCAATTCTTTAAAAGTTTTGTTTTTCCCTTAGAATTTTCCATCTTTTGTAGCTCGTAAGAAAAAAGAAGAGTTCTGTCAACGATTTACAGCCGTTGATGCCTGATCACGGCTTGAAGCGGGACTTACAACGCGATCACACTCTTAAGAAGATAAACGAGGCACAAAAGTGGAGAATAAGAAGGAAAATAAAAACTCTAAAGAGAATTGGATAGATCAACTTGGTTAAAAAGCTTCAGATCCTGAATAATAGATTTAATTCATCTAAATCCTTTTTTTTTTTTAACACAAATTTAAATGCGAGATAATAATTCTTTTTATATTGTCTAACAAGATTTCAATTTTATAAATCGAACATCATCATAGTATCACTTAAGCAGAGCAAGACGAATAGATTGTACAAGAAACAAAATGATTAGATAACAACAAGCATATAATATCAAAATTATAAAAACTTAATTACTTACAGAAGATTGTATAAGACTTCAAACTCTACCACACTCAAACTTCAAGCTCACACTCACACTCACACTTATATTATTTTCTTATAATTTTCTGATCTATATCCTCTAAAGGAAACACCCAGCTCCTTATATAGATGGAGCATACAAAAAGATCTCCCTCTCATCCGACCATGAGAGGACTTAAACCAAAAGCAACAGAAAAAGGAATGGCTACCGACACAAGCCTCCAAACATACTTTTCAAAAGTTGATGGGCAAGGTACATAAGGTGGAATATCTTTATGCCACATGGAAAGCATAAGATTAACATACCCCCACAACTTTATCAACTTTTGACATATGGCAACAAAGCTATACCAATTTTTACAAATCCAACACCTTTATTCACAAGTGGCATCTCAAGAGGCAGCCCCTACCAACTTCATGACATATATGTTCTCCTGACAAGATATTATCAAGATATAATGTACAACCAACATTGATGGAACCACTTTTCTTCTTCATACTAGCCGGTATATTTCTTTCTTCTTCCTCCATTTGAAAATACCATAATTCCCTCATTTTATCTTTTTCTTCTGTGTTAAACTTTTTAAAGAACCAATCTTTTAAAGGATGATTTTTCAAGTTTTCTCTAAGATATGGTTTATCAATTTCAAATTTTTTGATAGGTATTTCTTCTGGCTTTTGAATGCTCACCATTCTTATGGCTCCTTGGAGAAAATCACTCTCACTAGGGTTATATGACTTCGCTGATGAGGATTTTTTGTACACAGGGTGTTCAATTTCACTTTCTTTATTTCTAAAAACTTTTTGATCCATTTCTTCCTTTTCACTACTCCTTTGGTCATCATCTATTTCTTCTAATTTAAAACTTTTTCTTCCTTCCGTATAACCGGCAAAACTTCTCCTAGCTTTTTCCAAGTTTCTCCTAAAATTGACAACATTACCATTTGGTAATTTGACTATACTTTGTAAATCATTTGTTATTTCATTTACTCTTGGGGTGACATCTTCTATTTGCCAATTTCCTGGGAGAACAACTTCTTCCCAGCTGATGACTTTTGGGATAAACATATTATTGTTAAAGTTTGTTTCCATGAGAACTATAGTTATTTCTATATCAACCTTATCTCTATAGGCTATCATGGGAAAGACAGAGATCATAGACTTGTAGAACACACGATAAACTATAGCAAAAGGTTTACTTCTTGGACTCATCTTTAATCCTTTACTTTGAAATCCAATAGTTGCACAATCAAGAATATCATCATCATGAGCATCAATTGTGATATTAGGAAAGCAGTTAAAATAAACAGGTCCATGACAGAGACTGAATTCGATCATAGCATAAAGAGAATCATCAAATTCATCATGTCTCTGATCTCTCACATAAGCACACACTGAAACATTTAATCCTAATCGAAACAGTGGCTTGATTCCTACCTAAATTAATCCTATGTGCAGGTAGTTGTATTTGGTTCTGATTTGTTCAATAATTCTTCTATCAAGAACTTTAATTGTCTGTTTTCCTCCGGAGAGAGAAACAGTTTTTTCAACAGTTTTTATGTGATAATCATTTTGTTCTTCAAATGTGCCATTGCTATATATTTCTGTTACAGGCAAGGCTGGTAACTTCCAATTAGATATCGCTTGGTCAAAATTTTCATATATCATTTCTTCTAAATTTTTTGTTTTTTCTGAATTTTCTTTTTCTAAATTATTAAAGGGTAAAACTGTTTAAAACAGACTGGTAGGATGAAGAAAACGAATTTGATCTATTAGAAGGATACTGAAATGATTTAAACCAATTCTTAAAAAGTTTTGTCTTTCTCTTAGAATTTTCCATCTTTTGTAGTTTGTAAGAAACAAGAAGAGTTCTGTCAACGATTTACAGCCCTTGATGCCTGATCACGGCCTGAAGCGGGACTTACAACGCGACCACACTCTTAAGAAGATAAACGAGGCATAGAAGTAGAGAATAAGAAGGAAAATAAAAATTCTAAAGAGAATTGGATAGATCAACTTGGCTAAAAAGCTTCAAATCTTGAATAATAGATTTAATTCATCTAAATCCTCTTTTTTTTTTAACACAAATTTAAATACGAGATAATTATTCTTTTTATATTGTCTAACAAGATTTCAATTTTATAAATCAAACATCATCATAGTATCTCTTAAGCAGAGCAAGACGAATAGACATATTCTAGCAAAAGAAACAACATGATTAGATCACAACAAGCATATAATATCAAACTTATAAAAACTTAATTACTTACAGAAGATTGTACAAGACTTCAAACTCTAGCACACTCAAACTTCAAGCTCACACTCACACTCACACTTATATTATTTTCTTATAATTTTCTGATCTATATCCTCTAAAGGAAACACCCAGCTCCTTATATAGATGGAGCATACAAAAAGATTTCCCTCTCATCTGACCATGAGAGGACTTAAACCAAAAGCAACAGAAAAAGGAATGGCTGCCGACACAAGCCTCCAAACACACTTTTCAAAAGTTGATGGGCAAGGTACATAAGGTGGAATATCTTTATGCCACATGGAAAGCATAAGATTAACATACCCCCACAACTTTATCAACTTTTGACATATGGCAATAAAGCTATACCAATTTTTACAAACCCAACACCTTTATTTACAAGTGGCATCTCAAGAGGCAGCCCCTACCAACTTCATGACATATATGTTCTCCTGACAAGATCTGAGAATATCTCTTTTTGACTAGATGCTAACCTTTCTTCAAAGATATCACCTCATTTTCTTCATAGTAATGATATCAACTAATACCAACAAAAGATTTGATAGGATAGCCATCATTGTTTTCTTCTTTGAATGAAGACCAATTCTTCTCTGCATGACACCTACAAGATATTATCAAGATATAATGTACTACCAACATTGATGGGAACACTTATCTTCTTCATACTAGCCATATACCCCCACCAAAAAGAGATGAATCCACTGGCTCTGATACCAATAACAGCAGGATCTACAATGACTGGAATCATCTCAAATCTTCAAATCTTCTTTTTCATCAATTCTTTTGCTTTAGCGGAATTTTTACGGAATAATTCAGCTAACCGAGATTCCTTTTCAACTTCTTTTTCTTTTCCGTTGTGTTTTGCTGAAGAATACCAAAACTTTCCACCACGAAGATAATCTGTAACTGAGCCATCAGGATTAACATGAAAGTCAGGGTCCCAACGAGGATGGAGATCTTCAAGGGGCACAACTTCATCATCAAGATTTTCTTCTGGATCATGATTACTATCCCAATCATGATCACCAACTTTTTTCTTTGGGAGATACTCTTCTAAAAATTTGCTTGATCTTTTCTTCAAAATTGACCGAGTCAACAGACATGTCCATTAGCTCAGGAGATTTTTCTCGAGCAATTTCTTTGGCAATCTTTTTGGCCAAGAGATCAGCCATGAGCATTTCATTCTCAAAAGGCTTTTCTTCAGGAAGAGGAATTTCTTCTTTAACAGGAGGAGAGATTTGATTCAGAATTCTCTCATAAGTATCATTTTCAAATTTTGACCACCATTTTTGGTAAAAAGTCAGGTACAAAGACGGAAGATCGAAAAAGTTCTTTTTTACTTCAAACTTCCATTGGAAAATGTATGGAATATGGAACTTTACAAAGAAGCGAAGAACATTAAATGCTTCACAGGGGACTTTTTCTTCTACTTCACAGAATTTAATAAATAAATAACGAAAATTATCAGGAAAGATTTTCTGAGAAACACCAAAATATGACCACCAAGTAAAGAGAAACCATGAAGGAACACTGCGGTGGATAGGCATGACATCAGGACTTTCTTCTTTGAATCTGATGAACGAGGAATGATTATACTAGCGATTTTGCCACATCAAAGCAAATTTCTAGTCATCAATATAATCCCAATAATTAAAGAACTTAGTTGAATTGTATAATTGGACTGATTTTGTCATGTACAAGGGACCATCCCAATCTTCCTCAGTAAGGATTTTGAGAATAGTGAACTTTGAGTAAGTGATGATACCATTTGCATTCTTATTGTGGAAGATGAGGACACTTTTCGTCTGATGCAAAATATTGAGATACCAATCTCTGGTTTTCCTTTTATCAGGGGAATAATAATGAAGCCCCTTTCCAAAGAGAAAATAAACATTATCTTCAACAGATCTTTCTTCCATAAGACAATCTGCAGCAATAAGAATTCTGTTACCGGTGTAAAGATATAATTCTGATTGACTTGGGTCTTTTGTTGGAGTAAAACCCTTTTGGCTTTCTTCTTGATCTGCCAATTTCTCTTGCCCTTTATTCTTCATGAACGGGGAGGAGCTACTTGCCATTTTGTCGTCCCTGAAGAAATTCTCTAGTAAAAAAAGTCAGGGAGAGAGTTAAAATTTCCATTAATAAATTCAATTTTAAATTCAAACACTGATATAAAATGGCTTGACATCTAGCAAATATTTGCTTAGAGATAAGATTTTTGACATCTTTCTCCAGAATTTCTTTTGCTGCCTTAGCATCAACTCTGATCAGAAATTCTTTGTTCAATAGATCATGTTGGAATTTCGTCACACAAATAACTATGGCAAGAACTTCCTTTTTGATGGTTGAATATTTCTTTTGTGCTTCATTCCATAATCCAGAATTAAATCTTATTAATTCTTCTTTTGAGTCTTTTTGTTGTAAAAGGATTCCACCATATCCGACATCAGAGGCCTCAGTTTGAACTATTTTGAAAGCTTCTGGGTCAGATAAACATCTACAAGGAAGATTTTTAACTGTTTCTTTAATCTTTTTTACCGCATTAGTATGATGGATAGACCATTCTTGAGGATTTTTCTTTAACCTTTCTTGGAGAAGTTTTCTATCTTTTGCCAAATCTTGATAGAAAAATCCAACATAATTTAGACATCCAAGAAATCTTTGTAGCATATTTTTATCCTTAATTTCATCTGGAAATTTATCAGCAAATTGAATAACTCTATTAGTTGGAGTTATTTTTCTATCTCGAATCTCAAATCCTAAGAATCTGATTTTTTGCTGAAAGAGATTCATTTTTCTTTTAGATAAAGCCAATCCATTTTCTTTTATGACTCTTTTGAAAATGCCCAAGTGTTTCCAATGTTGTATCACGGATTCTGAGAAGATAAGAATACCATCAATGTAAACAATGGCAAACTGGGTGTAAGACGAGAAAATATTATTCATAATATTCTGAAATTCAAACGAAGCAGTTTTCAATCCGAAAGGCATAACATCCATTCATAATGCCCCATTGGAACAGTGAATGCAATTTTGTATCTATCTTCTTCTTTTATCTGGATCTGCCAAAATCCTGATTTTAAATCAAATTTTGAGAATATTTTGGCATTGTTTAATCTGTTTAGCAAATCCTGAGTATTAGGCAAAGGATACCTAATAGATTGAAGAACTTTGTTTAATGGTTTGTAATTCATTACCAATCTTGGAACTCCTCTATCGATTTCAGCGGCCTTTTCAACATAAAATGCCGTACAGTTCCAAGGGGATTTGCTTTTTCTAATTAATCATTTCTTCAGAAGATCATTGATTTCTTCTTGGCAAAGTTTTAAATGAGCAGCATCCATTTGGGATGGACAAGCTTTAGTAGGAATATCTTTTTTATAAAAATCTTTTACATATGGTAATCCTACTATGTGTCTTTTTCTATTCCAAAAGGCTGATGGTAATTCAGAACAGCATTCTTCTTCAATCTATTTGGTGAATTCTTCTAATTTTGTTTTAATTTTTTTTTTCTCTAATTCTTTTGTCATTTGGACACATTTAATTTCATTTTTTAGTCCATTTATGTAATTTTTTCTGGTGGCAATAACTTGATTTATCCTTTAGATTTTCGTTTCACAAGGATCATCTATAAAATCAAGATTTACTTCAATCCCTTTGATATTTGTAGAAATTCCTTTTCTTGTTACAAAAAAGGGTTGGATTTGAAGAATAAATGGAGATCCAAGGAGTACATCATTAACAATATCTTCTGAAATAATAAAGGGTGAAGTAACACAGACTCCTTTCATGCAAACATGAACATTTGGGATTTTTCTTTCTATGGAAATAGTCGTTCCATTAGCAGTTGAAACAAATTGTTTTGATTCACTTGTAAATTCAATAGGAACGATTCCAAGTCTGATAACATTTAAATCTACACTAGTATCAATTATGGCATTGACAATCTTCTCAAAGTTTTTTTTTTTATCTTTACCTGAACACTCCACTGTTGGTAAATACATTTTGTAGGAATTACACCAGTAGAGATTTTACTAATTTCTCTTTTAATTCTTTGGACAAATTTTTCTTCATCATATTTTTCAATAGCACCATCATTTTCTAACCAAGTTAACCTTTCTTAAGCTCATTTTGTTTTTTGGTTAACTCTAATTTTAATTCACGGAGTTCTCTCTTCTAATCATTTAATTCTCTTTGTAAGTTTGAGAGAGTTAAGGGTTTATTTATAGTATGAATTTTTTCTGCTCTATTCATAAGGTCAATCATGGAATAGGTTAGTGTGTGAAATGTTTCTTTCTCTTTTATCCTTTTTGGATAATATGGTGTTTTATCATCATTTTCATTTTCTTCAAAGGAAATTTTTGGTTGTGAACTTTCTCCTTCTTCTCCTCCCCCCAATTTTGAAATTTGATTTAAAAATTGAATTTTTTTCTCTAGATCAAGTATGTTATCAACCATTTCTATAAGTAATTTTTGAGGGGCAGTGAGGACACGAATGTGGATACCAAGATCTTCATCAGATGGTATCGACCATTCTCCTTCAGATTCTTCATCATCTGAATGACATGTACATGATTGGAATTGTTTGATGAGCTGAACCTGATGACTATTTTCTTCAATGTCAGTTGATGAATCAGATTCATATTCTTCTTCTTCTTCTGAGGAACTCGAATCGGATTGTTCTTTTTCAGTATTTTCGTCATCAATTTTGGTATTGATTTTTCTAAGTTTCTTTTTAGAGGGATTTTCTTTTTTAAAGCATTTACTTGAATAATGACCCTTTTTCCTGCAAGTGTAACAAGTTGGAACATTTTCTTTTATGTATTTCTTTTTGAAATATTTTCTAGATTTTCTTTTGAATGGACTGAACTCATTGGATTTTCTATGTTTTTTATATATTCCGGGCTTATATTTTCTTACCATTTTGTTTTTTCTATCCGGAGTAAATCTAGAACGCGAAGGTTTTCTCTTTGATTCAGGTGTTTGATCTAAACCAAACTGGAAACAAAAATCTCCTAATTCTTTATCTCCATAATATTTTCTCATTTTTTCAGCTTGTTTTCTGATCTTTAAATCAGTACAAAGATTCATGCCAACTTTGTTAATTCTTTGTATAATTCCTCCGAACGTCAGCAAACTGTAATTAATAGTACCATACATTTCTTCTCTCAAGGAATTACGCACCTTTTCAGCAAATAGGGGTGGTAATCTTGAAATAAATACTTTCCAAATATCAGAATTACAATCATTTAGTTGGTAGACTTTTGATAAGAATACATCTCTATACCAATGAAATTCTCCTAAATTTCTACATCTCAAATGGTGTAATTGCTGTCTATTTTTCTCCTTAATTAGAGCAATCCCTCAAGTGAATTCATTGAGGATGCATAGAAGTAGGACACTAACACAATCAGATTGGGTTTCCTAATTATCAGGGATTTAACTAGTACCTGCTTCAAGCTTAATATTGGGGTCAACTAAATTTCCTGTGGTTTTGTCTCTATAAAGGATTCTTCCAAATTCATCCATTTTGACAGCACTCTCTATTTCAAGTCTTTGTGCTCCAGTTAATCCATAATTCCACCAATCTCTTAATATTCCATTGAAAGATGTGGTAATCATCAAAAAGATATTTCTTGGAGTATTTCCTCTGACTTCACAAGCATTACAATATATTAACATACTGTGAACCATTTGGATGATTTGATATTCTGTTAATCCATCTAAGTTCCACTCATATAAAGAATTTCCTGAATAGGTTAATTCTGAGGTGTAACTGTATGGAGCCTCTCCGAGTTGTACATCAACAGGGGTTGGTCTAGGATAATAAGTCTTTGTCTCTGGCAATTTTGCCTGGGGATTGCATTTCTTTAGACGATTTATTAATAAATTCTCTGAAGCAGAGACTCTTAGGATGCTAAATCATTTTCCTCCCATATTGAGGCTTTCCATCATATTGGATAATTCTTTTTGAATTTTGTCTGTCATCATGAATGGTCCTTCTTGCAAAATAATCCCTTTAGGTAATTGTCTGGGAACATATACTGCATTGGTAGAGTTTTCTTCTAATTTTTCTTCTTTATCTTTTATTTAAGGGCTTTAATTTGATTGTTATTTCTATTCGATCTGTTTGTTCTCCAATGGTTAATGGACATAGATTGGTATAATTGTTTTCTTCAATTATATCTCCAATACCTATACCTATGTCTTTAGCATTTGGGTCTGATTTTGATTCATAAATAGATGCATTTTTTACATGCATGGCATAATTCTTGGTTTCTGTATTAGGGACAGAAATATCAAGTTTCTTCCAAGGTGGGTGAGATTTATCAACTTCTTTTCCTTCAGTGTCTTTCCAAGTTCTTGTTGTCTTTCCTATAACTCTTATTTGTTCTGGGCTTTGAGTTTGTTTTTCTTTGATTTTCCCTTTTTTAAAATATTCCATAAACCAATCAAAGAAAGGTATATTTCTTTCTTCTTCCTCCATTTGAAAATACTATAATTCGCTCATTTATCTTTTTCTTCTGTGTTAAACTTTTAAAGAACCAATCTTTTAAAGGATGATTTTTCAAGTTTTCTCTAAGATATGGTTTATCAATTTCAAATTTTTTGACAGGTATTTCTTCTGGCTTTTGAATGCTAACCATTCTTATGGCTCTTTCGAGAAAATCACTCTCACTAGGGTTATAGGTTTTCGCTGATGAGGATCTTTTGTACACAGGGTGTTCAATTCCACTTTCTTTGTTTCTAAAAACTTTTTGATCCATTTCTTCCTTTTCACTACTCCTTTGGTCATCATCTATTTCTTCTAATTTAAAACTTTTTCTTCCTTCCGTATAACCTGCAAAACTCAAGTGGACAAGCTAAACGAATTGGAAAGAGTGGACAAACATGTCAAAGTGAACAAACTGTAGAAAGTGGGCAAACTGGAAAAAGTGGACTAACTTAACAAATTGGCCGAATTGGACAAGGTGGACAAACAGGACGAACTGGACAAAGTAGATAAACTAGACAAACTGGACAAATTCGTCAAATTGGACCAACTGGACAAACTAGACAAACTGGACGAACAGGACAAAGTGGACAAACTGAATGAATTGGAAAAAGTATACAAATTACTCAAACTGAACGAACATGACAAAGTGAATGAATTGGACAAAGTGGACAAACTCGACATAGTGGACAAAGTGAACAAACAGGATAAAGTAGACGACGTGGACAAACAAGTCAAATTGCTAAAACGGAACAAAGTGGACAAACTGGACGTCTTGTGCACACTGGACAATCTGCACAAATTGGCTAAATTTGACCAACTCGACAAAGTGGAAAAACCTGACCATCTGGACAAACTGGAAGATTTGGACAAATTAGATAAACTGGTCAAAATGGACAAACTGGACAAAGTGAGCAAAGTGAGCAAACTGGACCAACTGGACGAAATGGAGAAAGTGGACAAATTGGAGAGATTGGACAAACATGACAATGTTGACGAATTGTACAAAGTGGGTAAATTGGACGAATTTGTAAAATTGGACTAACATGACAAAGTTGACGAACAGTACAAAGCGGGCAAACTGGATAAAGTGGACTAACTGGACGAATAAGACGAATTGGACAAATTAGACGAACAGGACGAAGTGGACAAATAAAATAAACTGGACGAACAGGCCAAATTGGACAAACTGGACCTACTGGACACACTTAACAAACTAGACAAACGGGACAAAGTGAACAAAGTGAAGAATGATGGCTATCCTATCAAATCTTTTGTTGGTATTAGTTGATATCATTACTATAAAGAAAAAGAGGTGATATCTTTGAAGAAAAGTTGCTTGATTTGGTAAATGTCCCATCCTTGTCTAAAGTTGATATCCAATGGTGTCGTAGTACATCTCATTTGGTTGAAAAAATAGATAAAGTTATCTTTGTTGGTGGGGGTCTGCTGCCTCATGTCATGATGACATCAAAAGAAGATAAAGATGCTGCCACATGTCAAGTTCCTATCAAAAGATGCATTCCACTTAACAAAATGAACTCCATCTATTGTACCTTGGCCCAAAGTGGGAATCTCCTTTTGTAAAGTTAGTTTGGAGGCTAGTGTCGGTAGCCAACCTTTTACTGTTTTTCTTGGTATGTTGTCACTCTTATGGTCGGATGAGAGTGTGTTCTCTTGTATGCTCCATCTATATAAGGAGCTGGGGATTTCCTTTGGTGATCATCACTCAAAAAATATAAAAAAAAAATATAAGTGTGACTGTGAGTGTGAAGTTTGAATGTGCTAGAGTTTAAAGTCCTGTACAATCTTCTGTAAGTAATCAAGTTTTATAAGTTTGATATTACATGCTTGTTGTTATCTAATCATGTTGTTTCTTTTGTTAGAATATGTCTATTCGTCTTGCTCTGCTTAAGAGGTACTATGATGATGTTCGAATATTAAGAGATTTAGATGAATTAAATCTATTATTAAGGATCTGAAGCTTTTTAGCCAAGTTGATCTATCCAATTTTCTTTAGAGTTTTTATTTTCCTTCTTATTCTCCACTTCTGTGCCTTGTTTATCTTCTTAAGAGTGTGGTCACGTTGTAAGTCCCGCTTCAGGCCGTGATCAGGCGTCAAGAGCAGTAAATCGTTCACAGAACTCTTCTTGTTTCTTACGAGTTACAATAATGGAAAATTCTAAGGGAAAGACAAAACTTTTTAAGAATTGGTTTAAGTCATTTCAGTATCCTTCTAATAGATCTAATTCATCTTCTTCATCCTACCAGTCTGCTTTAACTAGTTTTACCCGTAATAGCTTAGAAAAAGAAAGTTCAGAGAAAACAAAAAATTCAGAAGAAATGATATATGAAAATTTTGACCAAGCAATATCCAACAGGAAGTTGCCAGCCTTGCCTGTAACAGAAATATATAGAAATGGCACATTTGAAGAACAAAATGATTACCACATAAAAACACTTGAAAACTGTTTCTCTCTCTGGAGGAAAACAGACAATTAAAGTTCTTGATAGAAGAATTATTGAACAGATCAGAACCAAATACAACTACCTGCACATAGGATTAATTCAAGTAGGAATCAAACCACTATTTCGATTAGGATTAAATGTTTCAGTGTGTGCTTATGTACGAGATCAGAGACATGATGAATTTGATGATTCTCTTTATGCTATGATCGAATCCAGTCTCTGTCATGGACCTGTTTATTTTAACTGCTTCCCTAATATCACAATTGATGCTCATGATGATGATATTCTTGATTGTGCAACTATTGGATTTCAAAGTAAAGGATTAAAGATGAGTCCAAGAAGTAAACATTTTGCGATAGTTTATCGTGTGTTCTACAAATCCATGATCTCTGTCTTTCCCATAATAGCCTATAGAGATAAGGTTGATAAAGAAAAAACTAAAGTTCTCATGGAAACAAACTTTAACAATAATGTGTTTATCCCAAAAGTCATCAGCTGGGAAAAAGTTGTTCTCCCAGGAAATTGGCAAATAGAAGATGTCACCCCAAGAGTAAATGAAATGACAGATGATTTACAGAGTATAGTCAAATTACCAAATGGTAATGTTGAAGTCAATTTTAGGAGAAAAATGGAAAAAACTAGGAGAAGCTTTGCCGGTTATACGGAAGGAAGAAAAAGTTTTAAATTAGAAGAAATAGATGATGACCAAACGAGTAGTGAAAAAGAAGAAATGGATTAGAAAGTTTTTTGAAACAAAGAAAGTGGAATCGAACACCCTGTGTATAAAAGAACTTCATCACAAAAAACCTATAACCCAAGTGAAAGTGATTTTCTCCAAGGAGCCATAAAAATGGTTAGCATTCAAAAGCCATAAGAAATACCTGTCAAAAAATTTGAAATTGACAAACCATATCTTAGAGAAAATTTGAAGAATCACCCTTTAAAAGATTGGTTCTTTAAAAAGTTTAGCACAGAAGAAAAAGATAAAATGAGGGAATTATGGTATTTTCAAATGGAGGAAGAAGAAAGAAATATACCTTTCTTTGATTGCTTTATGGAATTTTTAAAACAGGGAAGATCAAAGAAAAAGAAACTCAAAGCCCAGAACAAATAAGAGTTATAGGAAAGGCAACGAGAACTTGGAAAGACACTGAAAGAAAAGAAGTTGATAAATCTCACCCACCTTGGAAGAAACTTGATATTTCTGTCCCTAACTGAACCATCAGGATTAACATGAGAGTCAAGGTCCTATCGAGGATGGAGATCTTCAAGGGGCACAACTTCATCATCAAGATTTTCTTCTGGATCATAATTACTGTCCCAATCATGATCACCAACTTTTTTCTTTGGGAGATATTCTTCTAAATTTGCTTAATCTTTTCTTCAAAATTGACGGAGTCAACAGACATGTCCATTGGCTCAGGAGATTTTTCTTTAACAATTTCTTTGGCAATCTTTTTGGCCAAGAGATCAGCCATGAGCATTTCATTCTCAAAAGGCTTTTCTTCAGGAAGAGGAATTTCTTCTTTAACTGAAGGAGAGATTTGATTAAGAATTCTTTCATAAGTATCATTTTCAATTTTTTACCACCATTTTTGGTAAAAAGTCTGATACAAAGATGGAAGATCGAAAAAGTTCTTTTTTACTTCAAACTTCCATTGGAAAATATAAGGAATATGAAATTTAGCAAAGAAGCGAAGCATATAAATAGCTTCACATGGAACCTTTTCTTCAACTTGAGAGAACTTAATAAACAAATAACGAAAATTATCAGGAAGGATTTTCTGAGAAGCACCAAAATATGACCACCAAGTGAAGAGAAACCAGGATGGGAAATTACGATGAATAGGAGTGACATCAGGGCTTTCTTTTTTGAATCTGATGAACCAGGAATGATTATATTGGCTATTTTGCCACATCAAAACAAATTTTCGGGCATCAATATAGTCCCAATAATTATAAAACTCAGTCGAATTGTATAATTGGACTGATTTTGTCATGTACAAGGGACCATCCCAATCTTCCTCTGTAAGGATTTTGAGAATAGTGAACTTTGAGTAAGTGATGATACCATTTGCATTCTTATTGTGGAAGATGAGGACATTTTTCGTCTGATGTAAAATATTGCTTGTGAAGTCAGAGGAAATACTCCAAGAAATATCTTTCTGATGATAACCACCTCTTTTAATGGAATATTAAGACGATGGTGGAATTATGGATTAACTGGAGCTCAAAGACTTGAAATAGAAAATGCTGTCAAAATGGATGAATTTGGAAGAATCCTTTATAGAGACAAAACCACAGGAAATTTAGTTGATCCAAATTTTAAGCTTGAAGCAGGTACCAGTCAAGTCCCTGATAATTGGGAAACTCAATCTGATTGTGTTAGTGTCTTGCTTCTATGCATCCTCAATGAATTCACTGAAGGAATTGATCTAATTAAGGAGAAAAATAGACAGCAATTACATCGCTTGAGATGTAGAAATTTAGGAGAATTTCATTGGTATAGAGATGTATTCTTATCAAAAGTCTACCAACTCAATGATTGTAATTCTGATATTTGGAAAGAAAGATTTATTTCAGGATTACCACCCTTATTTGCTAAAAAGGTGCGTAATTCCTTGAGAGAAGAAATGCATGGTACTATTAATTACAGTTTGCTGACGTTCGGAGGAGTTGTACAAGGAATTAACAAAGTTGGCATAAATCTTTGTACTGATTTAAAGATCAGTAAAACAAGCTGAAAAAATGAGAAAATATTCTGGAGATAAAGAATTAGGAGATTTTTGTTTCCAGTTTGGTTTAGATCAAACACCTGAATCAAAGAGAAAACCTTCGCGTTCTAGATTTACTCCGGATAGAAGAAACAAAATGGTGAGAAAATATAAACCCGGAAGATATAAAAAACAGAGAAAATCCAATGAGTTCAGTCCATTCAAAAGAAAATCTAGAAAATATTTCAAAAAGAAATATATAAAAGAAAATGTTCCCGACTTGTTACACTTGCGGGAAAAAGGGTCATTATGCAAGTAAATGCTTTAAAAAAGAAAATCTCTCTAAAAAGAAACTTAGAAAAATCAATACCAAAATTGATGACGAAAATACTGAAAAGGAACAATCTGATTCAAGTTCCTCAGAAGAAGAAGAAGAAGAATATGAATCTGATTCATCAACTGACATTGAAGAAAATAGTCATCAGGTTCAGCTCATCAAACAATTCCAATCATGTACATGTCATTTAGATGATGAAGAATCTGAAGGAGAATGGTGGATACCATCTGATGAAGATCTTGGTATCCACATTTGTGTCCTCACTGCCCCTCAAAAATTACTTCTAGAAATGGTTGATAACATACCTGATCCAGAGAAAAAAGTTCAATTTTTAAAGGACGAACAGGACAAAGTGGACAAATTGAACGAATTGGAAAAAGTGTACAAATTACTCAAACTGGACGAATATGACAAAGTGAACAAACTGTACGAATTGGACAAAGTGGACAAACTCAACATTGTGGACAAAGTGAACAAACAGGATAAAGTAGACGACATGGACAAACAAGTCAAATTGCTAAAACGGAACAAAGTGGACAAACTGGACGTCTTGTGCACACTGGACAAACTGCACAAATTGGCTAAATTTGACCAACTCGACAGAGTGGAAAAACTTGACCATCTGGACGAACTGGAAGATTTGGACAAATTAGATAAACTGGTCAAATGGACAAACTGGACAAAGTGAGCAAAGTGAGCAAACTGGACAAACTGGACAAAATGGAGAAAGTGGACAAATTGGACAAATTGGAAAGATTGGACAAACATGACAATGTTGATGAATTGTACAAAGTGGGCAAATTGGACGAATTTGAAAAATTGGACTAACATGACAAAGTTGACGAACAGTACAAAGCGGGCAAACCGGACGAATAGGACGAATTGGACAAACTAGACGAACAGGACGAAGTGGACAAAAACTGGACGAACAGGCCAAATTGGACAAACTGGACCAACTGGACAAACTTACCAAACTAGACAAACGGGACAAAGTGAACAAAGTGGACAAACTGGACGAACAGGACAAAGTGCACAAATTGGACAAACTAGTCAAAATAGATGAACAGGACCAACTGAACAAAGTGCACAAACTGGACTGGACAAAATGGACCAACAGGACAAATTGGACCAACTGGACCAACTGGACAAAGTAGACGAATTGGATAAATTAGATCAACTGGTCAAACTAGACAAATTGGACAAACTGAACCATCTAGACAAACTTGTCAAACTGAACCAAGTGAGCAAAGTGAACAAAGTGGACGAACTGGACAAAGTGGACAAACTGGTCGAAATGGAAAAACTAGACGAACATGACAAAGTGGATGAAAGTGGGTAAACTAGAAAAAGTGGAATAACTGGACAAACTGGACGAATTGGACAAATTGGACAAATAGTACAAACTGAACAAATTTGAAAAATTAGACAAACTGGACCAACTGGACAAACTTAGCAAACTAGACAAACGGGACAAAGTGAACAAAGTGGACAAACTGGACGAATAGGACAAAGTGCACAAATTGGAAAAACTAGTCAAAATAGATGAACAGGAGCAACTGAACAAAGTGCACAAACTGGACTGGACAAATTAGATAAACCGGACAAAATAAAGAACTTGGACAAAATGGACCAACAGGACAAATTGGACCAACTGGAGTGTGAGTGTGAGTGTGAGTTTGAAGTTTGAGTGCTAGAGCTTGAAGTTTAAGTGTGCTAGAGTCTGAAGTCCTGTACAAATCTTCTGTAAGTAATTAAGTTTTTAAGTTTAATATTACATGCTTGTTGTTATCTAATCATGTTGTTTCTTTTACATTATGTCTATCCGTCTTGCTTTGCTTAAGAAATATTATGATGATGTCCGAAGACCAAGAAAAATAGAGCGAGCCATTGAAATCATAAGAAGACATTTGCAAGCTTGTCCGCATAAGAATAGTCCACAACATTATCAACATGAAATA
Organism: Chimonanthus praecox; assembly: GCA_022113865.1. NCBI lineage: Eukaryota > Viridiplantae > Streptophyta > Magnoliopsida > Laurales > Calycanthaceae > Chimonanthus > Chimonanthus praecox. The sequence continues at coordinate 37,371,722 of CM039087.1, forward strand.
AGAAGGATTCTCTTGCTTCGAGCCTATGATGTAATACAATTAGAAGTTTTTAGAATTGAATCAAAGCTACAAGCTATGGCCTTCTGAGATGCCACCTCGTTCTATTAGGAGAGAAGAACTATTGCGTGATCTAAGAAGACGTGAAAATCAGCTTAGGACATTAGAGAATGCTATCAGACAAATTGATGAAAATATAGCTGTAGGAGGATATCTTGTTATCCGTGTTCAAGCTATTAGACGATCTATGTTAGTACGCTTGTGTAATCAGGTAAGAGAATATTGTAATAGACTGAATGAAGAATTAGAATTATTATCTCGTATTTAAATTTGTTTTAATCTAAAAAAAAAAAAAAACGGGATTTAGATGAATTAAATCTATTATTCAAGATTTGAAGCGTTTTAGCCAAATTCTCTTTAGAGTTTTTATTTTCCTTCTTATTTACCACTTCTGTGCCTCGTTCATCTTTTTAAAAGAGTGTGTGGTCGCGTTGTAAGTCCCGCTTCAGGCCGTGATCAGGCGTTAAGGGCAGTAAATCGTTGACAGAACTCTTCTTGTTTCTAACGAGTTACAAAAGATGGAAAATTCTAAGGGAAAAACAAAACTTTTTAAGAATTGGTTTAAATCATTTCAGCATCCTTCTAATAGATCTTATTCGTCTTCCTCATCCTATCAGTCTGCTTTAACTAGTTTTACCCGTAATAGCTTAGAAAAAGAAAATTCAGAAAAAACAAAAAATTCAGAAGAAATGATATATGAAAATTTTGACCAAGCAATATCAAACTGGAAGTTGCCAGCCTTGCCTGTAACAGAAATATATAGCAATGGCACATTTGAAGAGCAAAATGATTATCACATAAAAACTGTTGAAAAAAACTGTTTCTCTCTCTAGAGGAAAACAGACAATCAAAGTTCTTGATAGAAGAATTATTGAACAAATCAAAACCAAATACAACTACCTGCACATAGGATTAATTCAGGTAGGAATCAAACCGTTTTTCGATTAGGATTAAATGTTGCAGTCTGTGCTTATGTGCGAGATCAGAGACATGATGAATTTGATGATTCTCTTTATGCTATGATTGAATCAAGTCTCTGTCATGGACCTGTTTATTTTAATTGCTTTCCCAATATCACAATTGATGCTCATGATGAAGATATCCTTGATTGTGCAACTATTGGATTTCAAAGCAAAGGATTAAAAATGAGTCCAAGAAGTAAACCTTTTGCTATAGTTTATCGTGTGTTCTACAAATCCATGATATCTGTCTTTCCCATGATAGCCTATAGAGATAAGGTTGATAAAGAAAAAACCACAGTTCTTATGGAAACAAACTTTAACAATAACGTGTTCATCCCAAAGGTCATCAGCTGGGAAGAAGTTGTTCTCCCAGGAAATTGGCAAATAGAAGATGTCACCCCAAGAGTAAATGAAATGACAGATGATTTACAAAGTATAGTCAAATTACCAAATGGTAATGTTGAAGTCAATTTTAGGAGAAAAATGGAAAAAGCTAGGAGGAGTTTTGCCAGTTATACGGAAGGAAGAAAAAGCTTTAAATTAGAAGAAATAGATGATGACCAAAGGAGTAGTGAAAAGGAAGAAATGGATCAAAAAGTTTTTAGAAATAAAGAAAGTGGAATTGAACACCCTATCTATAAAAGATCCTCATCAGCAAAAACCTATAATCCAAGTGAAAGTGATTTTCTCCAAGGTGCCATAAGAATGGTGAGCATTCTAAAGCCAGAAGAAATACCTGTTAAAAAGTTTCAAATTGATAAACCATATCTTAGAGAAAATTTGAAAAATCATCCTTTAAAAGATTGGTTCTTTAAAAAGTTTAACACAGAGGAAAAAGATAAAATGAGAGAATTATGGTATTCCCAAATGGAGGAAGAAGAAAGAAATATACCTTTCTTTGATTGGTTCATGGAATATTTCAAAAAAGGGAAAATCAAAGAAAAGGAAAATCAAAGCCCAGAACAGATAAGAGTTATAGGAAAAACAACAAGAACTTGGAAAGACACTGAAGGAAAAGAAGTTGATAAATCTCACCCACTTGGAAGAAACTTGATATTTCTGTCCCTAATACGGACACCAAGAATTATGCCATGCCTGTAAAAAATGCATCCATTTATGAATCAAAACCAGACCCAAATGCTAAAGACATAAGTATAGGTATTGGAGATATAATTGAACAAAACAATTATACCAATCTATGTCTACTAACCATTGGAGAACAAACAGATCGAATAGAAAGAACAATCAAATTAAAATCTGAATTTAGTAAAGATAAAAAGAAAAATTAGAAGAAAGCTCTGCCAATGCAGTTTATGTTCCTAGACAATTACCTAAAGGGATTACTCTGCAAGAAGGACCATTCATATTGACAGACGAAATGCAAAAAGAATTATCCAATAGGATGGAAAGCCTCAATATGGGAGGAAAAGGATTCAGTATCCTAAGGGTCTCTGCGTCTGAAGATATATTAATAAATCGCCTAAAGAAATGGAATCCTCAGGTAAAATTACCAGAAATAAAGAATTATTATCCTAGACCAACCCCTGTTGATCTACAACTTGAAGAAGCTCCATACAGTTATACCTCAGAATTAACCTATTCAGGAAATTCTTTATATGAGTGGAATTTAGATGGATTAACAGAATATCAAATTGTCCAAATGGTTCACAGTATGTTAATACTGTAATGCCTGTGAAGTCAGAGGAAATACTCCAAGAAATATCTTTCTGATGATAACCACCTCTTTCAATGGAATATTAAGAGGATGGTGGAATTATGGATTATCTGGAGCTCAAAGACTTGAAATAGAAAATGCTGTCAAAATGGATGAATTTGGAAGAATCCTTTATAGAGACAAAAACACAGGAAATTTAGTTGATCCAAATGTTAAGCTTGAAGCAGGTACTAGTCAAATCCCTGATAATTGGGAAACTCAATCTGATTGTGTTAGTGTCTTGCTTCTATGCATCCTCAATGAATTCACTGGAGGAATTGCTCTAATTAAGGAGAAAAATAGGCAGCAATTACACCGTTTAAGATGTAGAAATTTAGGAGAATTTCGTTGGTACAGAGATGTATTCTTGTCAAAAGTTTACCAACTCAATGATTGTAATTCTGATATTTGGAAAGAAAGATTCATTTCAGGATTACCACCCTTATTTGCTGAAAAGGTGCGTAATTCCTTGAGAGAAGAAATGCATGGTACTATTAATTATAGTTTGCTGACTTTCGGAGGAATTATACAAAGAATTAACAAAGTTGGCATGAATCTTTGTACTGATTTAAAGATCAGTAAACAAGCTGAAAAAATGAGAAAATATTCTGGAGATAAAGAATTAGGAGATTTTTGTTTCCAGTTTGGTTTAGATCAAACGCCTGAATCAAAGAGAAAACCTTTGCGTTATAGATTTACTCCTGATAGAAGAAACAAAATGGTAAAAAAGTATAAACCCGGAAGATATGAAAAAGGAAGAAAATCCGATGATCTCATCCCATTCAAAAGAAAATCCAGAAAATATTTCAAAAAGAAATATAAAGAAAATGTTCCAACTTGTTATAATTGCAGGAAGAAGGGTCATTATGCAAGTAAATGTTTTAAAAAAGAAAATCCCTCTAAAAAGAAACTTAGAAAAATCAATACCAAAAATGATGATGAAATACTGAAAAGGAACAAACTGATTCAAGTTCCTCAGAAGAAGAAGAAGAATATGAATCTGATTCATCAACTGATACTGAAGAAGATAGTCCTCAGATTCAGCTCATCAAACAATTCCAATCATGTACATGTCATTCAGATGATGAAGAATCTGAAGGAGAATGGTCGATACCATCTGATGAAGATCTTGGTATCCACATTCGTGTCCTCACGGCCCCTCAAAAATTACTTTTAGAAATGATTGATAACATACCTGATCCAGAGAAAAAAGTTCAATTTTTAAATCAGATTTCAAAATTGGGGGGAGGAGAAGAAGGAGAAAGTTCACAACAAAAAATTTCCTTTGAAGAAAATGAAAATGATAATAAAACACCATATTATCCAAAAAGGATAAAGGAGAAAGAAACATTTCATACACCAACCTATTCCATGATTGACCTCATGAATAGAGCAGAAAAAATTCATACTATAAATAAACCCTTAACTCTCTCAGATTTACAAAGAGAATTAAATGATCAAAAGAGAGAACTCCGTGAATTAAGGATTGAGTTAACCAAAAAACAAAATGAGCTTGATGAAAGGTTAACTTGGTTAGAAAGTGATGGTGCTATTGAAAAATATGATGAAGAAAAATTTGTCCAAAGAATTAAAGGAGAAATTAGCAAAATCTCTACTGGTGTAATTCCTACAAAATGTATTTACCAACAGTGGAGAGTTCAAGTAAAAATAAAATTAAAAACTTCGAGAAGATTGTTAATGCCATAATTGACACTGGTGCTGACTTAAATGTTATCAGACTTGGAATCGTTCCTATTGAATTTACAAGTGAATCAAAACAGTTTGTGTCTGCTAATGGAACGACCATTTCCATAGAAAGAAAAATTCCAAATGTTCATGTTTGCATGAAAGGAGTCTGTGTTACTTCACCCTTTATTATTTCAGAAGATATTGTTAATGATGTACTCCTTGGATCTCCATTTATTCTTCAAATCCAACCCTTTTCTGTAACAACAAAAGGAATTTCTACAAATATCAAAGGGATTGAAGTAAATCTTGATTTTATAGATGATCCTTGTGAAACGAAAATCCAAAGGATAAATCAGGTTATTGCCACAAGAGAAAATTACATAAATGGATTAAAAAATGAAATTAAATGTGTCCAAATGACAAAAGAATTGGAGAAAAAAGAATTTAAAACAAAATTAGAAGAATTCACCAAACAGATTGAAGAAGAATGCTGTTCTGAATTACCATCAGCTTTTTGGAATAGAAAAGACACATAGTAGGATTACCATATGTAAAAGATTTTAATGAAAAAGATATTCCTACTAAAGCTCGTCCATCTCAAATGGATGCTGCCCATTTGAAGCTTTGCCAAGAAGAAATCAATGATCTTTTGAAGAAAGGATTAATTAGAAAAAGCAAATCCCCTTGGAGCTGTACGGCATTTTATGTTGAAAAGGCCGCTGAAATTGAAAGAGGAGTTCCAAGATTGGTAATCAATTATAAACCTTTAAACAAAGTCTTACAATCTATTAGGTATCCTTTACCTAATACTCAGGATTTGCTAAACAGATTAAACAATGCCAAAATATTTTCAAAATTTGATTTAAAATCAGGATTTTGGCAGATTCAGATAAAAAAGGAAGATAGATATAAAACTGCATTCACTGTTCCAATGGGGCATTATGAATGGAATGTTATGCCTTTTGGATTGAAAAATGCTCCATCTGAATTTCAGAATATTATGAATAATATCTTCTCGTCTTATACCCAGTTTGCCATTGTTTACATTGATGATATTCTTATCTTTTCAGAATCTGTGTTACAACATTGGAAACATTTGAATATCTTCAAAAGAGTCATAAAAGAAAATGGATTGGCTTTATCTAAAAGAAAGATGAATCTCTTTCAGCAGAAAATCAGGTTCTTAGGATTTGAAATCCAAGACAGAAAAATAACTCCGACTAATAGAGTTATCCAATTTGCTGATAAATTTCCAGATGAAATTAAGGATAAAATATGCTACAAAGATTTCTTGGATGTCTAAACTATGTTGGATTTTTCTATCAAGATTTGGCAAAAGATAGAAAACTTCTCCAAGAAAGATTAAAGAAAAATCCTAAGGAGTGGTCTATCCATCATACTAATGCAGTAAAAAAGATTAAAGAAAGAGTTAAAAATCTTCCTTGTAGATGTTTATCTGACCCAGAAGCTTTCAAAATAGTTCAAACTGATGCCTCTGATGTCGGATATGGTGGAATCCTCTTACAACAAAAAGATTCACAAGAAGAATTGATAAGATTTAATTCAGGATTATGGAATGAAGCTCAAAAGAAATATTCAACTATCAAAAAGGAAGTTCTTGCCATAGTTATTTGTGTGACGAAATTCCAGCATGATTTATTAAACAAAGAATTTCTGATCAGAGTTGATGCTAAGGCTGCAAAAGAAATTCTGGAAAAGGATGTCAAAAATCTTGTCTCTAAGCAAATATTTGCTAGATGGCAAGCCATTTTATCAGTGTTTGAATTTAAAATTGAATTTATTAATGGAAATTCTAACTCTCTCCCTGACTTTCTTACTAGAGAATTTCTTCAGGGACGACAAAATGGCAAGTAGTTCTTCCCCGTTCATAAAGAAGAAAGGGTTTGAGAATATGGCAGATCAAGAAGCCAAAAGGGTTTCATTCCAACAAAAGACCCAAGTCAATCAGAATTATATCTTTACACTGGTAACAGAATTCTTGTTACTTCAGATTGTCTTATGGACGAAAGATCTGTAGAAGATAATGTTTATTTTCTCTTTGGGAAGGGGCTTCATTATTATTCCCCTGATAGAAAGAAAACCAGAGATTGGTATCTCAATATTTTGCATCAGACGAAAAGTGTCCTTATCTTCCACAACAAGAATGCAAATGGTATCATCACTTATTCAAAGTTCACTATTCTCAAAATCCTTACTGAGGAAGATTGGGATGGTCCCTTGTACATGACAAAATCAGTCAGACTATATAATTCGACTGATTTCTATAATTATTGGGATTATATTGATGCCTGGAAATATGCTTTGATGTGGCAAAATCGTCAGTATAATCACTCCTGGTTCATCAGATTCAAAGAAGAAAGTCCTGATGTCACTCCTATTCATCGCAATTTTCCATCCTGGTTTCTCTTCACATGGTGGTCATATTATGGTGCTTCTCAGAAAATCCTTCCTGATAATTTTCGTTATTTGTTCATTAAGTTCTCTCAGGTTGAAGAAAAGGTTCCATGTGAAGCCATCAATATGCTTCGCTTCTTTGCTAAATTTCATATCCCTTATATATTCCAATGGAAGTTTGAAGTAAAAAAGGACTTATATGATTCACCATCTCTTTATCAGACTTTTTATCAAAAGTGGTGGTCTAAAATTGAAAATGATACTTATGAGAGAATTCTGAATCAAATCTCTCCTCCTGTTAAAGAAGAAATTCCTCATCCTGAAGAAAAGCCTTTTGAGAATGAAACGCTCATGGCTGATCTATTAGCCAAAAAGATTGCCAAAGAAATTGCTCGAGAAAAATCTCCTGAACCGATGGATATGTCTGTTGACTCCGTCAATTTTGAAGAAAATATCAAGCAAATTTTAGAAGAATATCTCCCACGGAAAAAAGTTGGTGATCATGATTGGGATAGTAACCATGATCCAGATGAAAATCTTGATGATGAAGTTGTGCCTCTTGAAGATCTCCATCCTCGATGGGACCCTGACTCTCATGTTAATCCCGATGGCTCAGTTAAAGAATATCTTCGTGGTGGAAAGTTTTGGTACTCTTCAGCAAAAGACAAAGGGAAAGAAAAAGAAGCCGAAAAGGAATCTCGGTTAGAAGAATTATTCCGGAAGAATTCTGCTAAAGCAAAAGAATTAATGAAAAAGAAGATGTAATTTGAGATGTTTCCAATCCAATAATTCGTTCCTGGCAGTAATTGGTATCAGAGCCAGTGGACTCATCTCTTTTTGGTGGAGGTATATGGTTAGTATGAAGAAGAAAAGTGGTCCCATCAATATTATCTTGATATTATCCTATAGGAGAAATGATGATAGGTGTCTTGCATAGAAGAAATGGTTTCTTCATTCATATCGATGCTTGAGAAGAAAAATTGCTAGCCATCATTGCTTGGAAGAAAAACAAAGGTTTGATTTGAAGAAAAGTTGTCATCTTGCCAACAGAGAATATATTTTGTTGGTAGGGGTTGCCTTTTAAGTTGCCACATGTAAATTAAGTTGGTAGGGGCTGCCTCTTGTGTTGACATTTGTAAATAAAGGTATTGGGTTTGTAAATGTTGTGGGGGTGCTTTATTGCCAAATGTCAAAAGTTGATGAAGTTGTGGGGGTATGTTTATCTTATGCTTTCCATGTGGCATATAGATATTTCACCTCATGTACCTTGCCCATCAACTTTTGTACCTTGCCCATCAACCTTTGAAAGATGTGTTTGGAAGTTTGTGTGGGGAACCATTCCTTTTTCTGTTGCTTTTGGTGTAAGTCCTCTCATGGTCGGATGAGAGGAGGGATCTTTTGTATGCTCCATCTATATAAGGAGCTGGGGGTTTCCTTTGGGGATCATCTCCAAAAAATTGTAAAAAAAAAAAAAAACATCAGTGTGAGTGTGAGTGTGAGTTTGAAGTTTGAGTGCTAGAGCTTGAAGTTTAAGTGTGCTAGAGTCTGAAGTCCTGTACAAATCTTCTGTAAGTAATTAAGTTTTTAAGTTTAATATTACATGCTTGTTGTTATCTAATCATGTTGTTTCTTTTACATTATGTCTATCCGTCTTGCTTTGTTTAAGAAATATTATGATGATGTCCGAAGACCAAGATAAATAGAGCGAGCCATTGAAATCATAAGAAGACATTTGCAAGCTTGTCCGCATAAGAATAGTCCACAACATTATCAACATGAAATAAGAAGGATTCTCTTGCTTCGAGCCTATGATGTAATACAATTAGAAGTTTTTAGAATTGAATCAAAGCTACAAGCTATGGCCTTCTGAGATGCCACCTCGTTCTATTAGGAGAGAAGAACTATTGCGTGATCTAAGAAGACGTGAAAATCAGCTTAGGACATTAGAGAATGCTATCAGACAAATTGATGAAAATATAGCTGCAGGAGGATATCTTGTTATCCGTGTTCAAGCTATTAGACGATCTATGTTAGTACGCTTGTGTAATCAGGTAAGAGAATATTGTAATAGACTGAATGAAGAATTAGAATTATTATCTCGTATTTAAATTTGTGTTAATCTAAAAAAAAAAAAAAAATGGGATTTAGATGAATTAAATCTATTATTCAAGATTTGAAGCGTTTTAGCCAAATTCTCTTTAGAGTTTTTATTTTCCTTCTTATTTACCACTTCTGTGCCTCGTTCATCTTTTTAAAAGAGTGTGTGGTCGCGTTGTAAGTCCCGCTTCAGGCCGTGATCAGGCGTTAAGGGCAGTAAATCGTTGGCAGAACTCTTCTTGTTTCTAACGAGTTACAAAAGATGGAAAATTCTAAGGGAAAAACAAAACTTTTTAAGAATTGGTTTAAATCATTTCAGCATCCTTCTAATAGATCTTATTCGTCTTCCTCATCCTATCAGTCTGCTTTAACTAGTTTTACCCGTAATAGCTTAGAAAAAGAAAATTCAGAAAAAACAAAAAATTCAGAAGAAATGATATATGAAAATTTTGACCAAGCAATATCAAACTGGAAGTTGCCAGCCTTGCCTGTAACAGAAATATATAGCAATGGCACATTTGAAGAGCAAAATGATTATCACATAAAAACTGTTGAAAAAACTGTTTCTCTCTCTAGAGGAAAACAGACAATCAAAGTTCTTGATAGAAGAATTATTGAACAAATCAAAACCAAATACAACTACCTGCACATAGGATTAATTCAGGTAGGAATCAAACCGTTGTTTCGATTAGGATTAAATGTTGCAGTCTGTGCTTATGTGCGAGATTAGAGACATGATGAATTTGATGATTCTCTTTATGCTATGATTGAATCAAGTCTCTGTCATGGACCTGTTTATTTTAATTGCTTTCCCAATATCACAATTGATGCTCATGATGAAGATATCCTTGATTGTGCAACTATTGGATTTCAAAGCAAAGGATTAAAAATGAGTCCAAGAAGTAAACCTTTTGCTATAGTTTATCGTGTGTTCTACAAATCCATGATATCTGTCTTTCCCATGATAGCCTATAGAGATAAGGTTGATAAAGAAAAAACTACAGTTCTTATGGAAACAAACTTTAACAATAACGTGTTCATCCCAAAGGTCATCAGCCGGGAAGAAGTTGTTCTCCCAGGAAATTGGCAAATAGAAGATGTCACCCCAAGAGTAAATGAAATGACAGATGATTTACAAAGTATAGTCAAATTACCAAATGGTAATGTTGAAGTCAATTTTAGGAGAAAAATGGAAAAAGCTAGGAGGAGTTTTGCCAGTTATACGGAAGGAAGAAAAAGCTTTAAATTAGAAGAAATAGATGATGACCAAAGGAGTAGTGAAAAGGAAGAAATGGATCAAAAAGTTTTTAGAAATAAAGAAAGTGGAATTGAACACCCTATCTATAAAAGATCCTCATCAGCAAAAACCTATAATCCAAGTGAAAGTGATTTTCTCCAAGGTGCCATAAGAATGGTGAGCATTCTAAAGCCAGAAGAAATACCTGTTAAAAAGTTTCAAATTGATAAACCATATCTTAGAGAAAATTTGAAAAATCATCCTTTAAAAGATTGGTTCTTTAAAAAGTTTAACACAGAGGAAAAAGATAAAATGAGAGAATTATGGTATTCCCAAATGGAGGAAGAAGAAAGAAATATACCTTTCTTTGATTGGTTCATGGAATATTTCAAAAAAGGGAAAATCAAAGAAAAGGAAAATCAAAGCCCAGAACAGATAAGAGTTATAGGAAAAACAACAAGAACTTGGAAAGACACTGAAGGAAAAGAAGTTGATAAATCTCACCCACCTTGGAAGAAACTTGATATTTCTGTCCCTAATACGGACACCAAGAATTATGCCATGCCTGTAAAAAATGCATCCATTTATGAATCAAAACCAGACCCAAATGCTAAAGACATAAGTATAGGTATTGGAGATATAATTGAACAAAACAATTATACCAATCTATGTCTACTAACCATTGGAGAACAAACAGATCGAATAGAAAGAACAATCAAATTAAAATCTGAATTTAGTAAAGATAAAAAAGAAAAATTAGAAGAAAGCTCTGCCAATGCAGTTTATGTTCCTAGACAATTACCTAAAGGGATTACTCTGCAAGAAGGACCATTCATATTGACAGACGAAATGCAAAAAGAATTATCCAATAGGATGGAAAGCCTCAATATGGGAGGAAAAGGATTCAGTATCCTAAGGGTCTCTGCGTCTGAAGATATATTAATAAATCGCCTAAAGAAATGGAATCCTCAGGTAAAATTACCAGAAATAAAGAATTATTATCCTAGACCAACCCCTGTTGATCTACAACTTGAAGAAGCTCCATACAGTTATACCTCAGAATTAACCTATTCAGGAAATTCTTTATATGAGTGGAATTTAGATGGATTAACAGAATATCAAATTGTCCAAATGGTTCACAGTATGTTAATATACTGTAATGCCTGTGAAGTCAGAGGAAATACTCCAAGAAATATCTTTCTGATGATAACCACCTCTTTCAATGGAATATTAAGAGGATGGTGGAATTATGGATTATCTGGAGCTCAAAGACTTGAAATAGAAAATGCTGTCAAAATGGATGAATTTGGAAGAATCCTTTATAAAGACAAAAACACAGGAAATTTAGTTGATCCAAATGTTAAGCTTGAAGCAGGTACTAGTCAAATCCCTGATAATTGGGAAACTCAATCTGATTGTGTTAGTGTCTTGCTTCTATGCATCCTCAATGAATTCACTGGAGGAATTGCTCTAATTAAGGAGAAAAATAGGCAGCAATTACACCGTTTAAGATGTAGAAATTTAGGAGAATTTCGTTGGTACAGAGATGTATTCTTGTCAAAAGTTTACCAACTCAATGATTGTAATTCTGATATTTGGAAAGAAAGATTCATTTCAGGATTACCACCGTTATTTGCTGAAAAGGTGCGTAATTCCTTGAGAGAAGAAATGCATGGTACTATTAATTATAGTTTGCTGACTTTCGGAGGAATTATACAAAGAATTAATAAAGTTGGCATGAATCTTTGTACTGATTTAAAGATCAGTAAACAAGCTGAAAAAATGAGAAAATATTCTGGAGATAAAGAATTAGGAGATTTTTGTTTCCAGTTTGGTTTAGATCAAACGCCTGAATCAAAGAGAAAACCTTTGCGTTATAGATTTACTCCTGATAGAAGAAACAAAATGGTAAAAAAGTATAAACCCGGAAGATATGAAAAAGGAAGAAAATCCGATGATCTCATCCCATTCAAAAGAAAATCCAGAAAATATTTCAAAAAGAAATATATAAAAGAAAATGTTCCAACTTGTTATAATTGCAGGAAGAAGGGTCATTATGCAAGTAAATGTTTTAAAAAAGAAAATCCCTCTAAAAAGAAACTTAGAAAAATCAATACCAAAAATGATGATGAAAATACTGAAAAGGAACAAACTGATTCAAGTTCCTCAGAAGAAGAAGAAGAATATGAATCTGATTCATCAACTGATACTGAAGAAGATAGTCCTCAGATTCAGCTCATCAAACAATTCCAATCATGTACATGTCATTCAGATGATGAAGAATCTGAAGGAGAATGGTCGATACCATCTGATGAAGATCTTGGTATCCACATTCGTGTCCTCACGGCCCCTCAAAAATTACTTTTAGAAATGATTGATAACATACCTGATCCAGAGAAAAAGTTCAATTTTTAAATCAGATTTCAAAATTGGGGGGAGGAGAAGAAGGAGAAAGTTCACAACAAAAAATTTCCTTTGAAGAAAATGAAAATGATAATAAAACACCATATTATCCAAAAAGGATAAAGGAGAAAGAAACATTTCATACACCAACCTATTCCATGATTGACCTCATGAATAGAGCAGAAAAAATTCATACTATAAATAAACCCTTAACTCTCTCAGATTTACAAAGAGAATTAAATGATCAAAAGAGAGAACTCCGTGAATTAAGGATTGAGTTAACCAAAAAACAAAATGAGCTTGATGAAAGGTTAACTTGGTTAGAAAGTGATGGTGCTATTGAAAAATGATGAAGAAAAATTTGTCCAAAGAATTAAAGGAGAAATTAGCAAAATCTCTACTGGTGTAATTCCTACAAAATGTATTTACCAACAGTGGAGAGTTCAAGTAAAAATAAAATTAAAAACTTCGAGAAGATTGTTAATGCCATAATTGACACTGGTGCTGACTTAAATGTTATCAGACTTGGAATCGTTCCTATTGAATTTACAAGTGAATCAAAACAGTTTGTGTCTGCTGCTAATGGAACGACCATTTCCATAGAAAGAAAAATTCCAAATGTTCATGTTTGCATGAAAGGAGTCTGTGTTACTTCACCCTTTATTATTTCAGAAGATATTGTTAATGATGTACTCCTTGGATCTCCATTTATTCTTCAAATCCAACCCTTTTCTGTAACAACAAAAGGAATTTCTACAAATATCAAAGGGATTGAAGTAAATCTTGATTTTATAGATGATCCTTGTGAAACGAAAATCCAAAGGATAAATCAGGTTATTGCCACAAGAGAAAATTACATAAATGGATTAAAAAATGAAATTAAATGTGTCCAAATGACAAAAGAATTTAAAACAAAATTAGAAGAATTCACCAAACAGATTGAAGAAGAATGCTGTTCTGAATTACCATCAGCTTTTTGGAATAGAAAAGACACATAGTAGGATTACCATATGTAAAAGATTTTAATGAAAAAGATATTCCTACTAAAGCTCGTCCATCTCAAATGGATGCTGCCCATTTGAAGCTTTGCCAAGAAGAAATCAATGATCTTTTGAAGAAAGGATTAATTAGAAAAAGCAAATCCCCTTGGAGCTGTACGGCATTTTATGTTGAAAAGGCCGCTGAAATTGAAAGAGGAGTTCCAAGATTGGTAATCAATTATAACCTTTAAACAAAGTCTTACAATCTATTAGGTATCCTTTACCTAATACTCAGGATTTGTTAAACAGATTAAACAATGCCAAAATATTTTCAAAATTTGATTTAAAATCAGGATTTTGGCAGATTCAGATAAAAAAGGAAGATAGATATAAAACTGCATTCACTGTTCCAATGGGGCATTATGAATGGAATGTTATGCCTTTTGGATTGAAAAATGCTCCATCTGAATTTCAGAATATTATGAATAATATCTTCTCGTCTTATACCCAGTTTGCCATTGTTTACATTGATGATATTCTTATCTTTTCAGAATCTGTGTTACAACATTGGAAACATTTGAATATCTTCAAAAGAGTCATAAAGAAAATGGATTGGCTTTATCTAAAAGAAAGATGAATCTCTTTCAGCAGAAAATCAGGTTCTTAGGATTTGAAATCCAAGACAGAAAAATAACTCCGACTAATAGAGTTATCCAATTTGCTGATAAATTTCCAGATGAAATTAAGGATAAAAATATGCTACAAAGATTTCTTGGATGTCTAAACTATGTTGGATTTTTCTATCAAGATTTGGCAAAAGATAGAAAACTTCTCCAAGAAAGATTAAAGAAAAATCCTAAGGAGTGGTCTATCCATCATACTAATGCAGTAAAAAAGATTAAAGAAAGAGTTAAAAATCTTCCTTGTAGATGTTTATCTGACCCAGAAGCTTTCAAAATAGTTCAAACTGATGCCTCTGATGTCGGATATGGTGGAATCCTCTTACAACAAAAAGATTCACAAGAAGAATTGATAAGATTTAATTCAGGATTATGGAATGAAGCTCAAAAGAAATATTCAACTATCAAAAAGGAAGTTCTTGCCATAGTTATTTGTGTGACGAAATTCCAGCATGATTTATTAAACAAAGAATTTCTGATCAGAGTTGATGCTAAGGCTGCAAAAGAAATTCTGGAAAAGGATGTCAAAAATCTTGTCTCTAAGCAAATATTTGCTAGATGGCAAGCCATTTTATCAGTGTTTGAATTTAAAATTGAATTTATTAATGAAAATTCTAACTCTCTCCCTGACTTTCTTACTAGAGAATTTCAGGGACGACAAAATGGCAAGTAGTTCTTCCCCGTTCATAAAGAAGAAAGGTTTGAGAATATGGCAGATCAAGAAGAAAGCCAAAAGGGTTTCATTCCAACAAAAGACCCAAGTCAATCAGAATTATATCTTTACACTGGTAACAGAATTCTTGTTACTTCAGATTGTCTTATGGAAGAAAGATCTGTAGAAGATAATGTTTATTTTCTCTTTGGGAAGGGGCTTCATTATTATTCCCCTGATAGAAAGAAAACCAGAGATTGGTATCTCAATATTTTGCATCAGACGAAAAGTGTCCTCATCTTCCACAACAAGAATGCAAATGGTATCATCACTTATTCAAAGTTCACTATTCTCAAAATCCTTACTGAGGAAGATTGGGATGGTCCCTTGTACATGACAAAATCAGTCAGACTATATAATTCGACTGAGTTCTATAATTATTGGGATTATATTGATGCCTGGAAATATGCTTTGATGTGGCAAAATCGTCAGTATAATCACTCCTGGTTCATCAGATTCAAAGAAGAAAGTCCTGATGTCACTCCTATTCATCGCAATTTTCCATCCTGGTTTCTCTTCACATGGTGGTCATATTATGGTGCTTCTCAGAAAATCCTTCCTGATAATTTTCGTTATTTGTTCATTAAGTTCTCTCAGGTTGAAGAAAAGGTTCCATGTGAAGCCATCAATATGCTTCGCTTCTTTGCTAAATTTCATATCCCTTATATATTCCAATGGAAGTTTGAAGTAAAAAAGGACTTATATGATTCACCATCTCTTTATCAGACTTTTTCAAAAGTGGTGGTCTAAAATTGAAAATGATACTTATGAGAGAATTCTGAATCAAATCTCTCCTCCTGTTAAAGAAGAAATTCCTCATCCTGAAGAAAAGCCTTTTGAGAATGAAACGCTCATGGCTGATCTATTAGCCAAAAAGATTGCCAAAGAAATTGCTCGAGAAAAATCTCCTGAACCGATGGATATGTCTGTTGACTCCGTCAATTTTGAAGAAAATATCAAGCAAATTTTAGAAGAATATCTCCCACGGAAAAAAGTTGGTGATCATGATTGGGATAGTAACCATGATCCAGATGAAAATCTTGATGATGAAGTTGTGCCTCTTGAAGATCTCCATCCTCGATGGGACCCTGACTCTCATGTTAATCCCGATGGCTCAGTTAAAGAATATCTTCGTGGTGGAAAGTTTTGGTACTCTTCAGCAAAAGACAAAGGGAAAGAAAAAGAAGCCGAAAAGGAATCTCGGTTAGAAGAATTATTCCGGAAGAATTCTGCTAAAGCAAAAGAATTAATGAAAAAGAAGATGTAATTTGAGATGATTCCAATCCAATAATTCGTTCCTGGCAGTTTGTCCACTTTCTCCATTTCGTCCATTTTGTCCAGTTTGTTCACTTTGCTCACTTTATCCAGTTTGTCCAGTTTGACAAGCTTATCTAATTTGTCCAAATCTTCCAGTTTGTCCAGATGGTCAAGTTTTTCCACTTTGTTGAATTGGTAAAATTTAGCCAATTTGTGCAGTTTGTCCAGTGTACACAACAAGACGTCCAGTTTGTCCACTTTGTTTCGTTTTAGCAATTTGACTTGTTTGTCCACTTCGTCTACTTTATCCTGTTTGTTCACTTTGTCCACTATGTCGAGTTTGTCCACTTTGTCCAATTCGTACAGTTTGTTCACTTTGTCATGTTTGTCCAATTTGAGTAATTTGAACACATTTTCTAATTCGGTCAGTTTGTCCACTTTCTCCTGTTCGTCCAGTTTGTCTACTTTGTCAAGTTTGTCAAGTTGGTACAGTTTGACGAATTTGTCCAGTTTGTCTAGTTTATCTAATTTGTCTAGTTCGTCCTATTTGTCCACCTTGTCCAATTCGGCCAGTTTGTTAAGTTAGTCCACTTTTTCCAGCTCGCCCACTTTCTACAGTTTGTTCACTTTGTCATGTTTGTCCACTCTTTCCAATTTGTTTAGTTTGTCCACTTTGTCCAATTCACCAGGTTTGTACAATTTGTCCATTTTTTTTCACTTTGCTCACTTGGTCCAGTTTGTCGCGTTTGTCAAGTTTGTCTATATGGTTCATTTTGTCCAGTTTGACCTGTTTATCTAATTTGTCCAATTCGTCTAGTTTGTGCAGTTGGAAAGTTTGTCTACTTTGTCGAGTTGGTCCAACTGTGCCAGTTTGTGCAGTTTGTCTTGTTTGTCCACTTCGTCTACTTTTCCCGATTTGTCCACTTTTGTGTGATTCGTACAGTTTGTCCACTTTGTATTGTTCGTCTAGTTTTTTTTTTTTTTTTTAATTCTTTTGCTTTAGCAGAATTCTTCCGGAATAATTCTTCTAACCGAGATTCCTTTTCTGCTTCTTTTTCTTTCCCTTTGTCTTTTGCTGAAGAGTACCAAAACTTTCCACCACGAAGATATTCTTTAACTGAGCCATCGGGATTAACATGAGAGTCAGGGTCCCATCGAGGATGGAGATCTTCAAGAGGCACAACTTCATCATCAAGATTTTCATCTGGATCATGGTTACTATCCCAATCATGATCACCAACTTTTTTCCGTGGGAGATATTCTTCTAAAATTTGCTTGATCTTTTCTTCAAAATTGACGGAGTCAACAGACATATCCATCGGTTCAGGAGATTTTTCTCGAGCAATTTCTTTGGCAATCTTTTTGGCTAATAGATCAGCCATGAGCGTTTCATTCTCAAAAGGCTTTTCTTCAGGATGAGGAATTTCTTCTTTAACAGGAGGAGAGATTTGATTCAGAATTCTCTCATAAGTATCATTTTCAATTTTAGACCACCACTTTGATAAAAAGTCTGATAAAGAGATGGTGAATCATATAAGTCCTTTTTTACTTCAAACTTCCATTGGAATATATAAGGGATATGAAATTTAGCAAAGAAGCGAAGCATATTGATGGCTTCACATGGAACCTTTTCTTCAACCTGAGAGAACTTAATGAACAAATAACGAAAATTATCAGGAAGGATTTTCTGAGAAGCACCAATATGACCACCATGTGAAGAGAAACCAGGATGGAAAATTGCGATGAATAGGAGTGACATCAGGACTTTCTTCTTTGAATCTGATGAACCAGGAGTGATTATACTGACGATTTTGCCACATCAAAGCATATTTCCAGGCATCAATATAATCCCAATAATTATAGAACTCAGTCGAATTATATAGTCTGACTGATTTTGTCATGTACAAGGGACCATCCCAATCTTCCTCAGTAAGGATTTTGAGAATAGTGAACTTTGAATAAGTGATGATACCATTTGCATTCTTGTTGTGGAAGATGAGGACACTTTTCGTCTGATGCAAAATATTGAGATACCAATCTCTGGTTTTCTTTCTATCAGGGGAATAATAATGAAGCCCCTTCCCAAAGAGAAAATAAACATTATCTTCTACAGATCTTTCTTCCATAAGACAATCTGAAGTAACAAGAATTCTGTTACCAGTGTAAAGATATAATTCTGATTGACTTGGGTCTTTTGTTGGAATGAAACCCTTTTGGCTTCTTGATCTGCCATATTCTCAAACCCTTTCTTCTTTATGAACGGGGAAGAACTACTTGCCATTTTGTCGTCCCTGAAGAAATTCTCTAGTAAGAAAGTCAGGGAGAGAGTTAGAATTTCCATTAATAAATTCAATTTTAAATTCAAACACTGATAAAATGGCTTGCCATCTAGCAAATATTTGCTTAGAGACAAGATTTTTGACATCCTTTTCCAGAATTTCTTTTGCAGCCTTAGCATCAACTCTGATCAGAAATTCTTTGTTTAATAAATCATGCTGGAATTTCGTCACACAAATAACTATGGCAAGAACTTCCTTTTTGATAGTTGAATATTTCTTTTGAGCTTCATTCCATAATCCTGAATTAAATCTTATCAATTCTTCTTGTGAATCTTTTTGTTGTAAGAGGATTCCACCATATCCGACATCAGAGGCATCAGTTTGAACTATTTTGAAAGCTTCTGGGTCAGATAAACATCTACAAGGAAGATTTTTAACTCTTTCTTTAATCTTTTTTACTGCATTAGTATGATGGATAGACCACTCCTTAGGATTTTTCTTTAATCTTTCTTGGAGAAGTTTTCTATCTTTTGCCAAATCTTGATAGAAAAATCCAACATAGTTTAGACATCCAAGAAATCTTTGTAGCATATTTTTATCCTTAATTTCATCTGGAAATTTATCAGCAAATTGGATAACTCTATTAGTCGGAGTTATTTTTCTGTCTTGGATTTCAAATCCTAAGAACCTGATTTTCTGCTGAAAGAGATTCATCTTTCTTTTAGATAAAGCCAATCCATTTTCTTTTATGACTCTTTTGAAGATATTCAAATGTTTCCAATGTTGTAACACAGATTCTGAAAAGATAAGAATATCATCAATGTAAACAATGGCAAACTGGGTATAAGACGAGAAGATATTATTCATAATATTCTGAAATTCAGATGGAGCATTTTTCAATCCAAAAGGCATAACATTCCATTCATAATGCCCCATTGGAACAGTGAATGCAGTTTTATATCTATCTTCCTTTTTTATCTGAATCTGCCAAAATCCTGATTTTAAATCAAATTTTGAAAATATTTTGGCATTGTTTAATCTGTTTAGCAAATCCTGAGTATTAGGTAAAGGATACCTAATAGATTGTAAGACTTTGTTTAAAGGTTTATAATTGATTACCAATCTTGGAACTCCTCTTTCAATTTCAGCGGCCTTTTCAACATAAAATGCCGTACAGCTCCAAGGGGATTTGCTTTTTCTAATTAATCCTTTCTTCAAAAGATCATTGATTTCTTCTTGGCAAAGCTTCAAATGGGCAGCATCCATTTGAGATGGACGAGCTTTAGTAGGAATATCTTTTTCATTAAAATCTTTTACATATGGTAATCCTACTATGTGTCTTTTTCTATTCCAAAAAGCTGATGGTAATTCAGAACAGCATTCTTCTTCAATCTGTTTGGTGAATTCTTCTAATTTTGTTTTAAATTCTTTTTTCTCCAATTCTTTTGTCATTTGGACACATTTAATTTCATTTTTTAATCCATTTATGTAATTTTCTCTTGTGGCAATAACCTGATTTATCCTTTGGATTTTCGTTTCACAAGGATCATCTATAAAATCAAGATTTACTTCAATCCCTTTGATATTTGTAGAAATTCCTTTTGTTGTTACAGAAAAGGGTTGGATTTGAAGAATAAATGGAGATCCAAGGAGTACATCATTAACAATATCTTCTGAAATAATAAAGGGTGAAGTAACACAGACTCCTTTCATGCAAACATGAACATTTGGAATTTTTCTTTCTATGGAAATGGTCGTTCCATTAGCAGCAGACACAAACTGTTTTGATTCACTTGTAAATTCAATAGGAACGATTCCAAGTCTGATAACATTTAAGTCAGTACCAGTGTCAATTATGGCATTAACAATCTTCTCGAAGTTTTTTAATTTTTATTTTTACTTGAACTCTCCACTGTTGGTAAATACATTTTGTAGGAATTACACCAGTAGAGATTTTGCTAATTTCTCCTTTAATTCTTTGGACAAATTTTTCTTCATCATATTTTTCAATAGCACCATCACTTTCTAACCAAGTTAACCTTTCATCAAGCTCATTTTGTTTTTTGGTTAACTCAATCCTTAATTCACGGAGTTCTCTCTTTTGATCATTTAATTCTCTTTGTAAATCTGAGAGAGTTAAGGGTTTATTTATAGTATGAATTTTTTCTGCTCTATTCATGAGGTCAATCATGGAATAGGTTGGTGTATGAAATGTTTCTTTCTCCTTTATCCTTTTTGGATAATATGGTGTTTTATTATCATTTTCATTTTCTTCAAAGGAAATTTTTTGTTGTGAACTTTCTCCTTCTTCTCCTCCCCCCAATTTTGAAATCTGATTTAAAAATTGAACTTTTTTCTCTGGATCAGGTATGTTATCAATCATTTCTAAAAGTAATTTTTGAGGGGCCGTGAGGACACGAATGTGGATACCAAGATCTTCATCAGATGGTATCGACCATTCTCCTTCAGATTCTTCATCATCTGAATGACATGTACATGATTAGAATTGTTTGATGAGCTGAATTTGAGGACTATCTTCTTCAGTATCAGTTGATGAATCAGATTCATATTCTTCTTCTTCTTCTGAGGAACTTGAATCAGTTTGTTCCTTTTTAGTATTTTCATCATCATTTTTGGTATTGATTTTTCTAAGTTTCTTTTTAGAGGGATTTTCTTTTTTAAAACATTTACTTGCATAATGACCCTTCTTCCCGCAATTATAACAAGTTGGAACATTTTCTTTTATATATTTCTTTTTGAAATATTTTCTGGATTTTCTTTTGAATGGGATGAGATCATCGGATTTTCTTCCTTTTTTATATCTTCCGGGTTTTATACTTTTTTACCATTTTGTTTCTTCTATCAGGAGTAAATCTATAACGCAAAGGTTTTCTCTTTGATTTAGGCATTTGATCTAAACCAAACTGGAAATAAAAATCTCCTAATTCTTTATCTCCAGAATATTTTCTCATTTTTTCAGCTTGTTTACTGATCTTTAAATCAGTACAAAGATTCATGCCAACTTTGTTAATTCTTTGTATAATTCCTCCGAAAGTTAGCAAACTATAATTAATAGTACCATGCATTTCTTCTCTCAAGGAATTACGCACCTTTTCAGCAAATAAGGGTGGTAATCCTGAAATGAATCTTTCTTTCCAAATATCAGAATTACAATCATTGAGTTGGTAAACTTTTGACAAGAATACATCTCTGTACCAACGAAATTCTCCTAAATTTCTACATCTTAAACGGTGTAATTGCTGCCTATTTTTCTCCTTAATTAGAGCATTCCTCCAGTGAATTCATTGAGGATGCATAGAAGCAAGACACTAACACAATCAGATGAGTTTCCCAATTATCAGGGATTTGACTAGTACCTGCTTCAAGCTTAACATTTGGATCAACTAAATTTCCTGTGTTTTTGTCTCTATAAAGGATTCTTCCAAATTCATCCATTTTGACAGCATTTTCTATTTCAAGTCTTTGAGCTCCAGATAATCCATAATTCCACCATCCTCTTAATATTCCATTGAAAGAGGTGGTTATCATCAGAAAGATATTTCTTGGAGTATTTCCTCTGACTTCACAGGCATTACAGTATATTAACATACTGTGAACCATTTGGACAATTTGATATTCTGTTAATCCATCTAAATTCCACTCATATAAAGAATTTCCTGAATAGGTTAATTCTGAGGTATAACTGTATGGAGCTTCTTCAAGTTGTAGATCAACAGGGGTTGGTGTAAGATAATAATTCTTTGTTTCTGGTAATTTTACCTGAGGATTCCATTTCTTTAGGCGATTTATTAATATATCTTCAGACGCATAGACCCTTAGGATACTGAATCCTTTTCCTCCCATATTGAGGCTTTCCATCCTATTGGATAATTTTTTTTGCATTTCGTCTGTCAATATGAATGGTCCTTCTTGCAGAGTAATCCCTTTAGGTAATTGTCTAGGAACATAAACTGCATTGGCAGAGCTTTCTTCTAATTTTTCTTTTTTATCTTTACTAAATTCAGATTTTAATTTGATTGTTCTTTCTATTCGATCTGTTTGTTCTCCAATGGTTAGTAGACATAGATGGTATAATTGTTTTGTTCAATTATATCTCCAATACCTATACTTATGTCTTTAGCATTTGGGTCTGGTTTTGATTCATAAATGGATGCATTTTTTACAGGCATGGCATAATTCTTGGTGTCCGTATTAGGGACAGAAATATCAAGTTTCTTCCAAGGTGGGTGAGATTTATCAACTTCTTTTCCTTCAGTGTCTTTCCAAGTTCTTGTTGTTTTTCCTATAACTCTTATCTGTTCTGGGCTTTGATTTCCTTTTCTTTGATTTTCCCTTTTTTGAAATATTCCATGAACCAATCAAAGAAAGGTATATTTCTTTCTTCTTCCTCCATTTGGGAATACCATAATTCTCTCATTTTATCTCTTTCCTCTGTGTTAAACTTTTTAAAGAACCAATCTTTTAAAGTATGATTTTTCAAATTTTCTCGAAGATATGGTTTATCAATTTGAAACTTTTTAACAGGTATTTCTTCTGGCTTTAGAATGCTCACCATTCTTATGGCACCTTGGAGAAAATCACTTTCACTTGGATTATAGGTTTTTGCTGATGAGGATCTTTTATAGATAGGGTGTTCAATTCCACTTTCTTTATTTCTAAAAACTTTTTGATCCATTTCTTCCTTTTCACTACTCCTTTGGTCATCATCTATTTCTTCTAATTTAAAGCTTTTTCTTCCTTCCGTATAACTGGCAAAACTCCTCCTAGATTTTTCCATTTTTCTCCTAAAATTGACTATACTTTGTAAATCATCTGTCATTTCATTTACTCTTGGGGTGACATCTTCTATTTGCCAATTTCCTGGGAGAACAACTTCTTCCCAGCTGATGATCTTTGGGATGAACACGTTATTGTTAAAGTTTGTTTCCATAAGAACTGTAGTTTTTTCTTTATCAACCTTATCTCTATAGGCTATCATGGGAAAGACAGATATCATGGATTTGTAGAACACACGATAAACTTTAGCAAAAGGTTTACTTCTTGGACTCATTTTTAATCCTTTGCTTTGAAATCCAATAGTTGCACAATCAAGGATATCTTCATCATGAGCATCAATTGTGATATTGGGAAAGCAATTAAAATAAACAGGTCCATGACAGAGACTTGATTCAATCATAGCATAAAGAGAATCATCAAATTCATCATGTCTCTGATCTCGCACATAAGCACAGACTGCAACATTTAATCCTAATCGAAACAACGGTTTGATTCCTACCTGAATTAATCCTATGTGCAGGTAGTTGTATTTGGTTTTGATTTGTTCAATAATTCTTCTATCAAGAACTTTGATTGTCTGTTTTCCTCCAGAGAGAGAAACAGTTTTTTCAACAGTTTTTATGTGATAATCATTTTGCTCTTCAAATGTGCCATTGCTATATATTTCTGTTACAGGCAAGGCTGGCAACTTCCAATTTGATATGGCTTGGTCAAAATTTTCATATATCATTTCTTCTGAATTTTTGTTTTTTCTGAATTTTCTTTTTCTAAACTATTACGGGTAAAACTAGTTAAAGCAGACTAATAGGATGAGGAAGACGAATAAGATCTATTAGAAGGATGCTGAAATGATTTAAACCAATTCTTAAAAAGTTTTGTTTTTCCCTTAGAATTTTCCATCTTTTGTAACTCGTTAGAAACAAGAAGAGTTCTGTCAACGTTTACTGCCCTTAACGCCTGATCACGGCCTGAAGCGGGACTTACGACGCGACCACACACTCTTTTAAAAAGATGAACGAGGCACAGAAGTGGTAAATAAGAAGGAAAATAAAAACTCTAAAGAGAATTTGGCTAAAAAGCTTCAGATCCTGAATAATAGATTTAATTCATCTAAATCCCGCTTTTTTTTTTAACACAAATTTAGATACGAGATAATAATTCTAATTCTTCATTCAGTCTATTACAATATTCTCTTACCTGATTACACAAGCGTACTAATATAGATCGTCTAATAGCTTGAACACGGATAACAAGATATCCTCCTGCAGCTATATTTTCATCAATTTGTCTGATAGCATTCTCTAATGTCCTAAGCTGATGGCGACTCCACTGGGGAAACTGTACAAACTGGCTCAGTTGGACCAACTCGACAAAGTAGACAAACTGGACATTTAAAACAAAATTAGAAGAATTCACCAAACAGATTGAAGAAGAATGTTGTTCTAAATTACCATCAGCCTTTTGGAATAGAAAAAGACACATAGTAGGATTACCTTATGTAAAGGATTTTAATGAAAAAGATATTCCTACTAAAGCTCGTCCATCTCAAATGGATGTTGTTCATTTAAAGCTTTGCCAAGAAGAAATCAATGATCTTCTGAAGAAAGGATTAATAAGAAAAAGCAAATCCCCTTGGAGCTGTACGGCATTTTATGTTGAAAAAACCGCTAAAATCGAAAGAGGAGTTCCAAGATTGGTAATCAATTATAAACCATTGAACAAAGTTCTTCAATCTATTAGGTATCCTTTGCCTAATACTCAGGATTTGCTAAACAGATTAAACAATGCCAAAATATTCTCAAAATTTGATTTAAAATCAGGATTTTGGCAAATCCAGATAAAGGAAGAAGATTGATGCAAAACTGCATTCACTGTTCCAATGGGACATTATGAATGGAATGTTATGCCTTTTGGACTGAAAAATGCTCCGTCTGAGGTGTAAGTGTATGGAGCTTCTTCGAGTTGTAGATCAACAGGGGTTGGTCTGGGATACTAATTCTTTGTCTTTGGCAATTTTACCTGGGGATTCCATTTTTTTAGACGATTTATTAATAAATCCTCTGAAGCAGAGACTCTTAGGATGCTAAATCCTTTTCCTCCCATATTGAGGCTTTCCATCCTATTTGATAATTCTTTTTGCATTTCGTCGGTCATCATGAATGGTCCTTCTTGCAAAATAATCCCTTTAGGTAATTGTCTGGGAACATATACTGCATTGGCAGAGCTTTCTTCTAATTTTTCTTCTTTATATTTATTGAAGGGTTTTAATTTGATAGTTCTTTCTATTCGATCTGTTTGTTCTCCAATGGTTAATAGACATAGATTGGTATAATTGTTTTGTTCAATTATATCTCCAATACCTATACCTATGTCTTTTGCATTTGGGTCTGATTTTGATTTATAAATAGATGCATTTTTTACAGGCATGGCATAATTCTTGGTTTCTGTATTAGGGACAGAAATATCAAGTTTCTTCCAAGGTGAGTGAGATTTATCAACTTCTTTTCCTTCAGTGTCTTTCCAAGTTCTTGTTGTTTTTCCTATAACCCTTATTTGTTCTGGGCTTTGAGTTTCTTTTTCTTTGATTTTCCATTTTCTAAAATATTCCATAAACCAATCAAAGAAAGGTATATTTCTTTCTTCTTCCTCCATTTGAAAATACCATAATTCTCTCATCTTATCATTCTCTTCTGTGTTAAACTTTTTAAAGAACCAATCTTTTAAAGGATGATTTTTCAAATTTTCTCTAAGATATGTTTTATCAATTTCAAATTTTTTGACAGGTATTTCTTCTGGCTTTTGAATGCTAACCATTCTTATGGCTCCTTGGAGGAAATCACTTTCACTTGGATTTTAGGTTTTTTATGATGAAGTTCTTTTATACACAGGGTGTTCGATTCCACTTTCTTTATTTAAAAACTTTTTGATCCATTTCTTCCTTTTCACTACTCCTTTGGTCATCATCTATTTCTTCTAATTTAAAACTTTTTCTTCCTTCCGTATAACCGGCAAAACTTCTCCTAGTTTTTTCCATTTTTCTCCTAAAATTGACTTCAACATTACCATTTGGTAATTTGACTATACTTTGTAAATCATCTGTTATTTCATTTACTCTTGGGGTGACATCTTCTATTTGCCAATTTCCTGGGAGAACAACTTCTTCCCAACTGATCATTAAAGCCTTATCTCTATAGGCTATCATGGGAAAGACAGAGATCATGGATTTGTAGAACACACGATAAACTATAGCAAAAGGTCTACTTGGACTCATCTTTAATCCTTTACTTTGAAATCCAATTGTTGCACAATCAAGAATATCATCATCATGAGCATCAATTGTGATATTAGGAAAGCAGTTAAAATAAACAGGTCCATGATAGAGACTTGATTCGATCATAACATAAAGAAAATCATCAAACTCATCATGTCTCTGATCTCGCACATAAGCACACACTGAAATATTTAATCCTAATCGAAACAGTGGTTTGATTCCTACCTGAATTAATCCTATGTGCAGGTAGTTGTATTTGGTTCTAATTTGTTTAATATTTCTTCTATCAAGAACTTTAATTGTCTGTTTTCCTCCAGAGAGACAAATAGTTTTTTCAACAGTTTTTATGTGGTAATCATTTTGCTCTTCAAATGTTCCATTGCTATATATTTCTGTTACAGGCAAGGCTGGCAACTTCCAATTAGATATCGCTTGGTCAAAATTTTCATATATCATTTCTTCTGAATTTTTTGTTTTTTCTGAATTTTCTTTTTCTAAATTATTACGGGTAAAACTGGTTAAAGCAGACTGGTAGGATGAAGAAGATGAATTAGATCTATTAGAAGGATACTGAAATGATTTAAACCAATTCTTAAAAAGTTTTGTCTTTCCCTTAGAATTTTCCATCTTTTGTAGCTCGTAAGAAAAAAGAAGAGTTCTGTCAACGATTTACAGCCCTTGATGCCTGATCACGGCCTGAAGCGGGACTTACAACGCGACCACACTCTTAAGAAGATAAACGAGGCACAGAAGTGGAGAATAAGAAGGAAAATAAAAACTCTAAAGAGAATTGGATAGATCAATTTGGCTAAAAAACTTCAGATCCTGAATAATAGATTTAATTCATCTAAATCTTTTTCTTTTTTTTTTTTCTTTTTAAAACACAAATTTAAATACGAGATAATAATTCTTCTTATTGTCTAACAAGATTTCAATTTTAATAATCGAACATCATCATAGTATCTCTTAAGCAGAGCAAGACGAATAGACATATTCTAGCAAAAGAAACAACATGATTAGATAACAACAAGCATATAATATCAAACTTATAAAAACTTAATTACTTACAGAAGATTGTACAAGACTTCAAACTCTAGCACACTCAACTTCAAGCTCACACTCACACTCACACTTATATTATTTTCTTATAATTTTCTGATCTATCTTTATTGAAGGGCTTTAATTTGATTGTTCTTTCTATTCGACCTGTTTGTTCTCCAATGATTAATAGACATAGATTGGTATAATTGTTTTGTTCAATTATATCTCCAATACCTATACCTATGTCTTTAGCATTTGGGACTGATTTCGTCATGTACAAGGGACCATCCCAATCTTCTTCAGTAAGGATTTTGAGAATAGTGAACTTTGAGTAAGTGATGATACCATTTGAATTCTTATTTTGGAAGATGAGGACACTTTTCGTCTAATGCAAAATATTGAGATACCAATCTCTCCTTCTTCTCCTCCCCCCAATTTTGAAATTTGATTTAAAAATTGAACTTTTTTCTCTGGATCGGGTATGTTATCAACCATTTCTAGAAGTAATTTTTGAGGGGCAGTGAGGACACGAATATGGATACCAAGATCTTCATCAGATGGTATCGACCATTCTCCTTCAGATTCTTCATCATCTAAATGACATGTACATGATTGGAATTGTTTGATGAGCTGAGCCTAAGGACTATTTTCTTCAATGTCAGTTGATGAATCAGATTCATATTCTTCTTCTTCTTCTGAGGAACTCGAATCGGATTGTTCTTTTTCAGTATTTTTATCATCAATTTTGGTATTGATTTTTCTAAGTTTCTTTTTAGAGGGATTTTCTTTTTTAAAGCATTTACTTGAATAATGACCCTTTTTCCCGCAAGTGTAACAAGTTGGAACATTTTCTTTTATATATTTCTTTTTGAAATATTTTCTAGATTTTCTTTTGAATGGACTGAACTCATCGGATTTTTCTCTGTTTTTTATATCTTTCGGGTTTATATTTTCTTACCATTTTGTTTCTTCTATCCGGAGCAAATCTAGAACGCGAAGGTTTTCTCTTTGATTCAGGTGTTTGATCTAAACCAAACTGGAAACAAAAATCTCCTAATTTCTTTATCTCTAGAATATTTTCTCATTTTTTCAGCTTGTTACTGATCTTTAAATCAGTATAAAGATTCATGCCAACTTTGTTAATTCTTTTTATAATTCCTCCGAACGTCAGCAAACTGTAATTAAGTACCATGCATTTCTTCTCTCAAGGAATTACGTACCTTTTCAGCAAATAAGGGTGGTAATCCTGAAATAAATCTTTCTTTCCAAATATCAGAATTACAATCATTAGTTGGTAGACTTTTGATAAGAATACATCTCTATGCCAACGAAATTTTCCTATTTGCCCACTTTCATCCACATTGTCATGTTCGTCTAGTTTTTCCAATTCGACCAGTTTGTCCACTTTGTCCAGTTCATCCACTTTGTTCACTTTGCTCACTTTGTTCAGTTTGACAAGTTTGTCTAGATGGTTCAGTTTGTCCAATTTGTCTAGTTTGACCAGTTGATCTAATTTATCCAATTCGTCTACTTTGTCCAGTTGGTCCAGTTGGTCCAATTTGTCATGTTGGTCCATTTTGTCCAAGTTCTCTATTTTGTCCGGTTTATGTAATTTGTCCAGTCAAGTTTGTGCACTTTGTTCAGTTGGTCCTGTTCGTCTATTTTGACTAATTTTTCCAATTTGTGCACTTTGTCCTGTTCGTCCAGTTTGTCCACTTTGTTCACTTTGTCCCGTTTGTCTAGTTTGTTAAGTTTGTCCAGTTGGTCCAATTTGGCTTGTTCGTCCAATTTATTTTATTTGTCCACTTCGTCATGTTCGTCTAGTTTGTCCAATTCGTCCTATTCGTCCAGTTTGTCCACTTTATCCAGTTTGCCTGCTTTGTACTGTTCGTCAACTTTGTCATGTTAGTCCAATTTTTCAAATTCGTCCAATTTGCTAATTGCAGGATCGTATTATTTGACAGGAATCATCTCAATCAAAGCTTCTTTTTTATTAATTCTTTTGCTTTAGCAGAATTTTTTCGGAATAATTCAGCTAACCGAGGTTCCTTTTCGACTTCTTTTTCTTTTCCTTTGTCTTTTGCTGAAGAATACCAAAACTTTCCACCACGAAGATATTCTGTAATTGAACCATCAGGATTAACATGAGAGTCAAGGTCCCATCGAGGATGGAGATCTTCAAGGGGCACAACTTCATCATCAAGATTTTCTTCTGGATCATAATTACTATCCCAACATGATCACCAACTTTTTTCTTTGGGAGATATTCTTCTAAAATTTGCTTGATCTTTTCTTCAAAATTGACGGAGTCAACAGACATGTCCCTTGGCTCAGGAGATTTTACTCTAGCAATTTCTTTGGCAATCTTTTTGGCCAAGAGATCAGCCATGAGTATTTCATTCTCAAAAGGTTTTTCTTCAGGAAGATGAATTTCTTCTTTAACAGGAGGAGATATTTGATTCAGAATTCTCTCATAAGTATCATTTTCAATTTTTG
This sequence comes from Chimonanthus praecox, assembly GCA_022113865.1. Classification (NCBI taxonomy): domain Eukaryota; kingdom Viridiplantae; phylum Streptophyta; class Magnoliopsida; order Laurales; family Calycanthaceae; genus Chimonanthus; species Chimonanthus praecox. Next base: position 37,401,809 of record CM039087.1, read on the forward strand.
ACCACCATTTTTGGTAAAAAGTCTGATATAAAGACAGAAGATCGAAAAAGTTCCTTTTTACTTCAAACTTCCATGGGAAAATATAAGGAATATGAAATTTAGCAAAGAAGCGAAGCATATTGATTGCTTCACATGGAACCTTTTCTTCAACTTGAGAGAACTTAATAAACAAATAACGAAAATTATTAGGAAGGATTTTCTGAGAAGCACCAAAATATGACCACCAAGTGAAGAGAAACCAGGATGGGAAATTACGATGAATAGGAGTGACATCAGGGCTTTCTTCTTTAAATCTGATGAATCAGGAATGATTATACTGGCGATTTTGCCACATCAAAACAAATTTTCGGGCATCAAATAGTCCCATATTTATAAAACTCAGTCGAATTGTATAATTGGACTGATTTTGTCATGTACAAGGGACCATCCCAATCTTCCTCAGTAAGGATTTGAGAATAGTGAACTTTGAATAAGTGATGATACCATTTGCATTCTTATTGTGGAAGATGAGGACTTTTCGTCTGATGCAAAATATTGAGATACCAATATCTGGTTTTTCTTTTATCAGGGGAATAATAATGAAGCCCCTTCCCAAATAGAAAATAAACATTATCTTCTACAAATCTTTCTTCCATAAGACAATCTGAAGTTACAAGAATTATGTTACCAGTGTAAAGATATAATTCTGATTGACTTGGATTTTTTGTTGGAGTAAACCCTTTTGGCTTTCTTCTTGATCTACCAAATTCTCAATCCCTTTTCTACATGAACGGGGAAGAACTACTTGCCATTTTGTCATCCCTGAAGAAATTTTCTAGTAAGAAAGTCAGGGAGAGAGTTAGCATTTCCATTAATAAATTCAATTTTAAATTCAAAAACTGATAAAATGGCTTGCCATCTAGCAATTATTTGCTTAGAGACAAGATTTTTGACATCTTTTTCCAGAATTTCTTTTGCTGCTTTAGCATCCACTCTGATGAGAAATTCTTTGTTCAATAAATCATGTTGGAATTTCGTCACACAAATAACTATGGCAAGAACTTCCTTTTTTATGGTTGAATATTTCTTTTGTGCTTCATTCCATAATCCAGAATTAAATCTTATTAATTCTTCTTTTGAATCTTTTTGTTGTAAGAGGATTCCACCATATTGGTATCAGAGCCAGTGAAATCATCTCTTTTTAGTGGGGGATATGGCTAGTATGAAGAAAAGTAGTCCCATCAATGTTGGTTGTACAATTAATATCTTGATAATATCTTGTAGGTGTCATGCATAGAAGAAATGGTGTCTTTATTCAACAAATGCTGAGAAGAAAAGCTATCATTGCTTGGAAGAAAAGTTAGCACAATATCAAGATTTGATTTGAAGAAAAGTTGTCATCTAGTCAAAAGAGAGCATATTTTGTCATGAAGTTAGTAGGGGCTGCCTTTTGAGTTGCCACTTGTAAATAAAGTTGGTAGGGGCTGCCTCTTAAGATGCCACTTGTAAATAAAGGTATTGGGTTTGTAAAAGTTGGTGTAGCTTTATTTCCATATGTCAAAAGTTGATAAAGTTGTGGGGGGGTATGTTTATCTTATGCTTTCCATGTGGCATAAAGATATTCCACCTTATGTACCTTGCCCATCAACTTTTGAAAAGTATGTTTGGAGGCTAGTGTCGGTAGCCATTCTTTTTTTCTGTTGCTTTAGGTTCGAAGTCCTCTCATGGTCGGATGAGAGGAGGGATCTTTTGTTTGCTCCATCTATATAAGGAGCTGGGGGTTTCCTTTGGTGATTATCGATCGAGAGCCCAAAATCGAAAAAACATAAGTGTAAGTGTAAGTGTGAGTGTGAGTGTGAGTGTGAGTGTGAGTTTGAAGTGGGCTAGAGTTTAAAGTCCTGTACAATCTTCTGTAAGTAATTAAGCTTTATAAGTTTGATGTTATATGATTGTTGTTATCAAATCATGTTGTTTCTTTTGCTAGAATATGTCTATTCGTCTTGCTCTGCGTAGGAGATACTATGATGTTGTTCGATTATTAAAATTGAAATCTTGTTAGACAATACAAGAAGAATTATTATTTCATATTTAAATCTGTGCTAAATATATATATATATATATATATATATATATATATTGATTTAGATGAATTAAATCTATTATCCAAGATCTGAAGCTTTTTACCTAGGTTGATCTATCCAATTCTCTTTAGAGTTTTTATTTTCCTTCTTATTCTCCACTTCTGTGCCTCGTTTATCTTCTTAAGAGTGTGGTCGCATTGTAAGTCCCGCTTCAGGTCGTGATCAGGCATCAAGGGCAGTAAATCGTTGACAGAACTCTTCTTGTTTCTAACGAGTTACAAAAATGGAAAATTCTAAGGGAAAAAAACAAAACTTTTTAAGAATTGGTTTAAATCATTTCAGCATCCTTCTAATAGATCTAATTCGTCTTCTTCATCCTATCAGTCTGCTTTAACCAGTTTTACCCGTAATAGCTTAGAAAAAGAAAATCCAGAAAAAACAAAAAATTCAGAAGAAATGATATATGAAAATTTTGACCAAGCAATATCCAACTGGAAGTTGCCAGCCTTGCATGTAACAGAAATATATAGTAATGGCACATTTGAAGAACAAAATGATTACCACATAAAAACAGTTGAAAAAACTGTTTCTCTCTGGAGGAAAAATACAATTAAAGTTCTTGATAGAAGAATTATTGAACAAATCAGAACCAAAATACAACTACCTGCACATAGGATTAATTAGGTAGGAATCAAACCACTGTTTCGATTAGGATTAAATGTTTCAGTGTGTGCTTATGTGAGAGATCAGAGACCAAGAATTATGCCATGCCTATAAAAAATGCATCTATTTATGAATCAAAGTCAGACTCAAATGATAAAGACATAGGTATAGGTGTTGGAGATATAATTGAACAAAACAATTACACCAACCTATGTCTATTAACCATTGGAGAACAAACAGATCGAATAGAAAGAACAATCAAATTAAAGCCCTTCAATAAAGATAAAGAAGAAAAATGAGAAGAAAGTTCTGCCAATGCAGTATATGTTCCTAGACAATTACCTAAAGGGATTATTTTGCAAGAAGGACCATTCATGATGATAGACGAAATGCAAAAAGAATTATCCAATAGGATGGAAAGCCTCAATATGGGAAGAAAAGGATTCAGTATCCTAAGAGTCTCTGCGTCAGAGGATGTATTAATAAATCGCCTAAAGAAATGGAATCCTCAAGTAAAATTGCCAGAGACAAAGAATTATTATCCTAGACCAACCCCTGTTGATCTACAACTCGAAGAAGCTCCATACAATTACACCTCAGAATTAACCTATTCAGGAAATTCTTTATATGAATGGAACATAGATGGATTAACAGAATATCAAATCATCCAAATAGTTTACAGTATGTTAATATACTGTAATGCTTGTGAAGTCAGAGGAAATACTCCAAGAAATATTTTTCTGATGATAACCACCTCTTTCAATGGAATATTAAGAGGATGGCGGAATTATGGATTAACTTGAGCTCAAAGACTTGAAATAGAAAATGCTGTCAAAATGGATGAATTTGGAAAAATCCTTTATAGAGACAAAACCACAGGAAATTTAGTTGATCCAAATATTAAGCTTGAAGCAGGTACTAGTCAAGTCCCTGATAATTGAGTAATCTGATTGTGTTAGTGTCTTGCTTCTATGCATCCTCAATGAATTCGCTTGAGATGTAGAAATTTAGGAGTATTTCGTTGGTATAGAGATGTATTCTTATCAAAAGTTTACCAACTCAATGATTGTAATTCTGATATTTGGAAAGAAAGATTTATTTCAGGATTACCACCCTTATTTGCTGAAAAGGTGCGTAATTCCTTGAGAGAAGAAATGCATGGTACTATTAATTACAGTTTACTGACGTTCGGAGGAATTATACAAAGAATTAACAAAGTTGGCATGAATCTTTGTAATGATTTAAGATCAGTAAACAAGCTGAAAAAATGAGAAAATATTCTAGAGATAAAGAATTAGGAGATTTTGTTTCCAGTTTGGTTTAGATCAAACACCTGAATCAAAGAGAAAACCTTCGCGTTCTAGATTTACTCCGTATAGAATAAAAAAAATGGTAAGAAAATGTAAGCCCAGAAGATATAAAAAACAGAGAAAATCTGATGAGTTCAGTCCATTCAAAAGAAAATCTATAAATATTTCAAAAAGAAATATATAAAAGAAAATGTTCCGACTTGTTACACTTGTGGGAAAAAGGTCATTATTCAAGTAAATGCTTTAAAAAAGAAAATTCTTCTAAAAAGAAACTTATAAAAATCAATACCAAATTGATGATGAAAATACTGAAAATGAACAATCTGATTCAAGTTCCTCAGAAGAAGAAAAAGAAGAATATGAATCTAATTCATCAACTGACATTGAAGAAAATAGTCCTCAGGTTCAGCTCATCAAACAATTCCAATCATGTATATGTCATTCAGATGATGAAGAATCTGAAGGAGAATGGTCGATACCATTTGATGAAGATCTTGGTATCCACATTCGTGTCCTCACTGCCCCTCAAAAATCACTTCTAGAAATGGTTGATAACATACCCGATCCAGAGAAAAAAGTTCAATTTTTAAATCAAATTTCAAAATTGGGAGGAGGAGAAGAAGGAGAAAGTTCACAACCAAAAATTTCCTTTGAAGAACATGAAAATGATGATAAAACACCATATTATCCAAAAAGAATAAAAGAGAAAGAAACATTTCACACACCAACCTCTTCCATGATTGACCTTATGAATAGAGCAGAAAAAATTCATAGTATAAATAAACCCTTAACTCTCTCAGACTTACAAAGAGAATTAAATGATCAAAAGAGAGAACTTTGAATTAAAATTAGAATTAACCAAAAAATAAAATGAGCTTGATGAAAGGTTAACTTTGTTAGAAAATGATGGTGCTATTGAAAAATACGATGAAGAAAAATTTGTCCAAAGAATTAAAGGAGAAATTAGCAAAATCTCTACTGGTGTAATTCCTACAAAATGTATTTACCAACAGTGGAGGGTTTAGGTAAAAATAAAAAACTTCGAGAAGATTGTTAATGCCATAATTGACACTTGTGCAGATTTAAATGTTATCAGACTTGGAATCGTTCCTATTGAATTTACAAGTGAATCAAAACAATTTGTTTCAGCTGCTAATGGAATGCCTATTTCCATAAAAACAAAAATCTCAAGTGTTCATGATTGCATGAAAGGAGTCTATGTTACTTCACCCTTTATTATTTCAGAAGATATTGTTAATGATGTACTCCTCGGATCTCCATTTATTCTTTAAATCCAACCCTTTTCTGTAACAAAAAAAGGAATTTCAACGAATATCAAAGGGATTGATGTAAATCTTGATTTTATAGATGATCCTTGTGAAACGAAAATCTAAAGGATAAATCAAGTTCTCGCCACAAGAGAAAATTACATAAATGGACTAAAAAATGAAATTAAATGTGTCCAAATGACAAAAGAATTAGAGAAAAAAGAATTTAAAACAAAATTAGAAGAATTCACCAAACAGATTGAAGAAGAATGTTGTTCTGAATTACCATCAGCCTTTTGGAATAGAAAAAGACACATAGTAGGATTACCATATGTAAAGGATTTTAATGGAAACGATATTCCTACTAGAGCCCGTCCATATCAAATGGATGCTGCTCATTTAAAGCTTTGCCAAGAAGAAATCAATGATCTTCTGAAGAAAGGATTAATTAGAAAAAACAAATCCCCTTGGAGCTGTACGGCATTTTATGTTGAAAAGGCCGCTGAAATCGAAAGAGGAGTTCCAAGATTGGTAATCAATTATAAACCATTAAACAAAGTTCTTCAATCTATTAGGTATCCTTTGCCTAATAATCAGGATTTGCTAAACAGATTAAACAATGCCAAAATAGTCTCAAAAATTGATTTAAAATCATGATTTTGGGAGATTCAGATAAAAGAAGAAGATAGATATAAAACTGTATTCACTGTTCCAATGGGGCATTATGAATGGAATGTTATGCCTTTTGGAATGAAAAATGCTCCGTCTGAATTTCAGAATATTAATAATATCTTCTCGTCTTACATCAGTTTGCCATTGTTTACATTGATGATATTCTTATCTTCTTAGAATCCATGGTACAACATTGGAAACACTTGGGCATTTTCAAAAGAGTCATAAAAGAAAATGGATTGGCTTTATCTAAAAGAAAAATGAATCTCTTCAGTAAGAAATCAGATTTTAGGATTTGAGATCTAAGACAGAAAAATAACTCCAACTAATAGAGTTATTCAATTTGCTGATAAATTTCCAGATGAAATTAAGGATAAAAATATGCTACAAAGATTTCTTGGATGTCTAAATTATGTTGGATTTTTCTATCAAGATTTAGTAAAAGATAGAAAACTTCTCCAAGAAAGGTTGAAGAAAAATCCTCAGGAATGGTCTATCCATCACACTAATGCAGTAAAAAAGATTAAAGAAAGAGTTAAAAATCTTCCTTCTAGATGTTTATCTGACCCAGAATTCAATAGTTCAAACTGATGCCTTGATGCTGGATATGGTGGAATCCTCTTACAACAAAAATATTCAAAAGAAGAATTAATAAGATTTAATTCTGGATTATGGAATGAAGTACAAAAAATATTCAACCATCAAAAAGGAAGTTCTTCCCATAGTTATTTGTGTGACGAAATTCCAACATGATTTTATTGAACAAAGAATTTCTCATCAGAGCTAAAGCAGCAAAAGAAATTCTGGAAAAAGATGTCAAAAATCTTGTCTCTAAGCAAATATTTGCTAGATGACAAGCCATTTTATCAGTTTTTGAATTTAAAATTGAATTTATTAATGGAAATGCTAACTCTCTCCCTAACTTTCTTACTAGAGTATTTCTTTAGGGACGACAAAATGGCAATTAGTTCTTCCCCGTTCATAAAGAAAAAAGGGATTGAGAATTTGCAAGATCAAGAAGAAAGCCAAAAGGGTTTTACTCCAACAAAAGACCCAAGTCAATCAGAATTATATCTTTACACTGGTAATAGAATTCTTGTTACTTCAAATTGTCTTATGGAAGAAAGATCTGTAAAAGATAATGTTTATTTTCTATTTGGGAAGGGGCTTCATTATTATTCCCCTGATAATAGAAAAATCAGAGATTGGTATCTCAATATTTTGCATCAAATGGTATCATCACTTATTCAAAGTTCACTATTCTCAAAATCCTTACTGAGGAAAATTGGGATGGTCCCTTGTACATGACAAAATCAGTCCAATTATACAATTCGACTGAGTTTTATAATTATTGGGACTATATTGATGCCTAGAAATTTGCTTTGATGTGGCAAAATCGCCAGTATAATCATTCCTTGTTCATCAGATTCAAAGAAGAAAGCCCTGATGTCACTCCTATTCATCGTAACTTCCCATCCTGGTTTCTCTTCACTTGGTGGTCATATTTTGGTGCTTCTCAGAAAATCCTTCCTGATAATTTTCGTTATTTGTTTATTAAGTTCTCTCAAGTTGAAGAAAAGGTTCCATGTGAAGCAATCAATATGCTTCGCTTCTTTGCTAAATTTCATATTCCTTATATTTTCCAATAGAAGTTTGAAGTAAAAAAGAACTTTTTCGATCTTCCGTCTTTATATTAGACTTTTTACCAAAAATGGTGGTCAAAAATTGAAAATGATACTTATGAGAGAATTCTGAATCAAATATCTCCTCATGTTAAAGAAGAAATTCCTCTTCCTGAAGAAAAACCTTTTGAGAATGAAATGCTCATAGCTGATCTCTTGGCCAAAAAGATTGCCAAAGAAATTGCTAGAGTAAAATCTCCTGAGCCAATGGACATGTCTGTTGACTCCGTCAATTTTGAAGAAAAGATCAAGCAAATTTTAGAAGAATATCTCCCAAAGAAAAAAGTTGGTGATCATGATTGGGATAGTAATCATGATCCAGAAGAAAATCTTGATGATAAAGTTGTGCCCCTTGAAGATCTCCATCCTCGATGGGACCCTGACTCTCATGTTAATCCTGATGGTTCAGTTACAGAATATCTTCGTGGTGGAAAGTTTTGGTATTTCAGCAAAAGACAAAGGAAAAGAAAAAGAAGTCGAAAAGGAATCTCAGTTAGCTGAATTATTCCGAAAAAATCTGCTAAAGCAAAAGAATTAATAAAAAAGAAGCTTTGATTGAGATGATTCCTGTCAAATAATACGATCCTGCAATTAGCAAATTGGACGAATTTAAAAAATTGGACTAACATGACAAAGTTGACGAACAGTACAAAGCGGGCAAACTGGATAAAGTGGACTAACTGGACGAATAGGACGAATTGGACAAACTAGACGAACATGACGAAGTGGACAAATAAAATAAACTGGACAAACAAGCCAAATTGGACAACCTGGACCAACTGGACAAACTTAACAAACTAGACAAACGGGACAAAGTGAACAAAGTGGACAAACTGGACGAACAGGACAAAGTGCACAAATTGGAAAAACTAGTCAAAATAGACGAACAGGACCAACTGAACAAAGTGCACAAACTTGACTGGACAAATTAGATAAACTGGACAAAATAGAGAACTTGGACAAAATGGACCAACAGGACAAATTGGACCAACTGGACCAACTGGACAAACTAGACGAATTGGATAAATTAGATCAACTGGTCAAACTAGACAAATTGGACAAACTGAACCATCTAGACAAACTTGTCAAACTGAACAAAGTGAGCGAACTGGACAAAGTGGACAAACTGGTCGAATTGGAAAAACTAGACGAACATGACAAAGTGGATGAAAGTGGGCAAACTGGAAAAGTTCGTTGGTATAGAGATGTATTCTTATCAAAAGTCTACCAACTAAATTATTGTAATTCTGATATTTGGAAAGAAAGATTTATTTCAGGATTACCACCTTTATTTGCTGAAAAGGTGCGTAATTCCTTGAGAGAAGAAATGCATGGTACTATTAATTACAGTTTGCTGACGTTAGGAGGAATTATACAAAGAATTAACAAAGTTGGCATGAATCTTTGTACTGATTTAAAGATCAGTAAAGAAGCTGAAAAAATGAGTTCAGTCCATTTTTGTTTCCAGTTTGGTTTAGATCAAACACCTGAATCAAAGAGAAAACCTTCGCGTTCTAGATTTGCTCCGGATAGAAGAAACAAAATGGTAAGAAAATATAAACTCGGAAGATATAAAAAACAGAGAAAATCTGATGAGTTCAGTCCATTCAAAAGAAAATCTAGAAAATATTTCAAAAAGAAATATATAAAAGAAAATGTTCCAACTTGTTATACTTGCGGGAAAAAGGGTCATTATTCAAGTAAATGCTTTAAAAAAGAAAATCCCTCTAAAAAGAAACTTAGAAAAATCAATAACAAAATTGATGACGAAAATACTTAAAAAGAACAATCCGATTCGAGTTCCTCAGAAGAAAAAGAATGTAAATCTGATTCATCAACTGACATTGAAGAAAATAGTCCTCAGGTTCATCTCATCAAACAATTCCAATCATGTACATGTCATTCAGATGATGAAGAATCTGAAGGAGAATGGTCGATACCATCTGATGAAGATCTTGGTATCCATATTCGTGTCCTCACTGCCCTCAAAAATTACTTCTAGAAATGGTTGATAACATACTCGATCAAGAGAAAAAAGTTCAATTTTTAAATCAAATTTCAAAATTGTGGGGAGGAGAAAAAGGAGAAAGTTCACAACCAAAAATTTCCTTTGAAGAAAATGAAAATGATGATAAAACACCATATTATCCAAAAAAGATAAAAGAGAAAGAAACATTCCATACACCAACCTATTCCATGATTGACCTTATGAATAGAGCAGAAAAAATTCATAATATAAATAAACCCTTAACTCTCTCAGACTTACAAAGAGAATTAAATGATCAGAAGAGAGAACTCCGTGAATTAAAATTAGAATTAACCAAAAAACAAAATGAGCTTGATGAAAGGTTAACTTAGTTAGAAAATGATGGTGCTATTGAAAAATATGATGAAGAAAAATTTGTCCAAAGAATTAAAGGAGAAATTAGCAAAATCTCTACTGGTGTAATTCCTACAAAATGTATTTACCAACAGTGGAGAGTTCAGGTAAAAATAAAAATAAAAAACTTTGAGCAGATTGTCAATGCCATAATTGATACTGGTGCAGAATTAAATGTTATTAGACTTGGAATTGTTCATATTGAATTTACGAGTGAATCAAAACAATTTGTTTCACCTGCTAATGGAACGACTATTTTCCATAGAAAGAAAAATCCTAAATGTTCACGTTTGCATGAAAGGAGTCTGTGTTACTTCACCCTTTATTATTTCAGAAGATATTGTTAATGATGTACTCCTTGGATCTCCATTTATTCTTCAAATCCAACCCTTTTCTGTAACAACGAAAGGAATTTCTACAAATATCAAAGGGATTGAAGTAAATCTTGATTTTATAGATGATCCTTGTGAAACGAACATCAAAAGGATAAATCAAGTTATTGCCACCAGAGAAAAAAATATAAAATGGACTAAAAATGAAATTAAATGTGTCCAATGAAAAAAGAATTAGAGAAAAAAGAATTAAAACAAAATTACAAGAATTCACCAAACAGATTGAAGAAGAATGTTGTTCTGAATTACCATCAGCCTTTTGGAATAGAAAAAGACATATAGTAGGATTACCATATGTAAAAGGTTTTAATGAAAAAGATATTCCTACTAAAGCTCGTCCATCCCAAATGGATGCTGCTCATTTAAAACTTTGCCAAGAAGAAATAAATGATCTTCTGAAAAAAGGATTAATTAGAAAAAACAAATCCCCTTGGAGCTGTACGACATTTTATGTTGAAAAGGCCGCTGAAATCGAAAGAGGAGTTCCAAGATTGGTAATCAATTACAAACCATTAAACAAAGTTCTTCAATCTATTAGGTATCCTTTGCCTAGTACTCAAGATTTGCTAAACAGATTAAACAATGCCAAAATATTCTCAAAATTTGATTTAAAATCAGGATTTTAGCAGATCCAGATAAAACAAGAAGATAGATACAAATCTGCATTCACTGTTCCAATGGGGCATTATGAATAGAATGTTATGCCTTTCGGATTGAAAAATGTTCCGTCTGAATTTCAGAATATTATGAATAATATCTTCTCATCTTACACCCAGTTTGCCATTGTTTACATTGATGATATTCTTATCTTCTCAGAATCTGTGATACAACATTGGAAACACTTGGGCATTTTATAAAGAGTCATAAAAGAAAATGGATTGGCTTTATCTAAAAGAAAAATGAACCTCTTTCAGCAAAAAATCAGATTCTTAGGATTTGAGATCTAAGACAGAAAAATAACTCCAACTAATAGAGTTATTCAATTTGCTAATAAATTTCCAGATGAAATTAAGGATAAAAATATGCTACAAAGATTTCTTGGATGTCTAAATTATGTTTGATTTTTCTATCAAGATTTGGAAAAAGATAGAAAACTTCTCCAAGAAAGGTTAAAAATTGAAAATGATACTTATGAGAGAATTTTGAGTCAAATCTCTCCTCCTGCTAAAGAAGAAATTCCTCTTCCTGAAGAAAAGCCTTTTGAGAATGAAATGCTCATGGCTGATCTCTTGGCCAAAAAGATTGCCAAAGAAATTGCTCGAGAAAAATCTCCTGAGCCAATGGACATGTCTGTTGACTCCGTAAATTTTGAAGAAAAGATAAAGCAAATTTTAGAAGAGTATCTCCCAAAGAAAAAAGTTGGTGATCATGCTTGGGATAGTAATCATGATCCAGAAGAAAATCTTGATGATGAAGTTGTGCCCCTTGAAGATCTCCATCCTCGTTGGGACCCTGACTCTCATTTTAATCTTGATGGCTCAGTTACAGATTATCTTCTTGGTGGAAAGTTTTGGTATTCTTCAGCAAAAGACAAAGGAAAAGAAAAAGAAGTCGAAAAGGAATCTCGGTTAGCTGAATTATTCCATAAAAATTCTGCTAAAGCAAAAGAATTGATGAAAAAGAAGATTTGAAGATTTGAGAAGATTTGAGATGATTCCAGTCATTGTAGATCCTGAAGATCTTGGTATCCATATTCGTGTCCTCACTGCCCCCTCAAAAATTACTTCTAGAAATGGTTGATAACATACCCGATCTAGAGAAAAAAGTTCAATTTTTAAATCAAATTTCAAAATTGGGAGGAGGAGAAGAAGGAGAAAGTTCACAACCAAAAATTTCCTTTGAAGAACATGAAAATGATGATAAAACACCATATTATCCAAAAAGCATAAAAAAGAAAGAAACATTTCACACACCAACCTATTCCATGATTGACCTTATGAATAGAGCAGAAAAAATTCATATTATAAATAAACCCTTAACTCTCTCAGATTTACAAAGAGAATTAAATGATCAGAAGAGAGAACTCCGTGAATTAAAATTAGAATTAACCAAAAAATAAAATGAGCTTGATGAAAGGTTAACTTGGTTAGAAAATGATGGTGCTATTGAAAAATATGATGAAGAAAAATTTGTCCAAAGAATTAAAGGAGAAATTAACAAAATCTCTACTCGTGTAATTCCTATAAAATGTATTTACCAACAGTGTGGAGAGTTCAGGTAAAAATAAAAATAAAAAACTTTGGGAAGATTGTTAATGCCATGATTGACACAGGAGCAGACTTAAATGTTATCAGACTTGGAATCGTTCCTATTGAATTTACAAGTGACTCAAAACAGTTTGTTTCTGCTGCTAATGGAACGATGATTTCCATAGAAAGAAAAATTCCAAATGTTCATGTCTGCATGAAAGGAGTCTGTGTTACTTCACCCTTTATTATTTCAGAAGATATTATTAATGATGTACTCCTTGGATCTCCATTTATTCTTCAAATCCAACCCTTTTCTTTAACAACAAAAGGAATTTCTACAAATATCAAAGTGATTGAAGTAAATCTTGATTTTATAGATGATCCTTGTGAAACGAAAATCCAAAGGATAAATCAAGTTATTACCACCAGAGAAAATTACATAAATGGACTAAAAAATGAAATTAAATGTAACACCCCAATTTCTCAATGAAGTGGATAATTACGAAAATGCCCCTGATGTGTTAAATTAATTATTTGTGATGTTAAGTAAGGAAATGGTGGGCCCATTGCTCAAATTAAGATCATATGAGTACATTATAAATGTCAAGTTTGATTGGATGGGTAATGTACATCAATTGGGTCAAAATGGCTAAATGGGTCAAAGGGCCCAAATGGGACCCAACGGGTCTTAATGGATTATTTGACCGTTGTGTGAACTTAAATTAAATGGGGTTAAGCTGATTTGATTGGAAATCAACTGGAGGAAAAATGGGTAGGCCTGATCCACATGTAAAAACCAATTACAAATGACCAAAATACCCATAATTGGGTCATGGAGTCAAAAATGGGTCAAGGAGCTAAAAGGGGACCCAACGGGTCGGGTTGACTTTGTTGACCACAGCCGACCGTGTAGGCCCACAAATGAGTGCAATGGTGATTTAAATCAGGTTAAGTGGAACTGATTTTATTTAATTTGAATTAAGAATGTGTTGACTCAAATGCATTAAATGATTGTCAATTAATGAGGTGAGTTGGACATGTGAGTTGGGTGAGTCAAAATGGAAATCAATGGGACTGTAAATCAATGAGTTCAGAGGGAATAGGAGTAGTTTGGCTTAGTCATAACCACCAAAACAAGTCCCACACGTTGGGGACTTGTTGGGGTGTTTTCCATGCTAAATCTTAAATGAAATGCATGGGAATTGGAGGTGATGCTTGGGAAGTTGAAAGGCTGCATAGGCAGGTACCAAGGGGTGCATTGGATAGCACCCAAGACCGATCGTTTTTGGTAAGAATTGATGAGGGAATGGAGGGGTCTTGGGGGCTGAAGTACTAAAGAAAACAAACACCATGGTTGGCCGTTTTTCACCATTGGTAAGCCAAGAATTTCCATCTCTCTCTCCCTCTCTCCAATTCATTTTTCCTAGCTGGAATAGCAGAGGTGTTTGCACCAGTAGATCAAGCACAAAACAACAAAATAAATGAAGAAATAAAAGGGAGAAACCAAGGACCAAAGGCAAGAAGAAAGATTGGAAGTTTGGTAAGCATTTACATGTATTTTGGTTTAATAACATGGAACAAATGGGGTGTGTATTGGGCCATGGGTATGGCTGAATACACCAAGGTTTTAACCTTGATTAATAGAGGTTTAAAAATGGTAAAAATAACCATTGGGTTCGGCCACCATGGAGGACCGAACCCCATGTAAAAGATTGTTTGGTTTTCATGAAACATGAAAACCATGGAGTTGTATGGACTGTTTTTAGATGATTTAAAGTGTATATTTTAAAAAGGTTAAAACATAAATAAGGAAGTTTGATTTAGACCTAGATGAATGATTAAGAAATTCAAAACCAAAGGCCATAGGGTTCAGCCACCATGGAGGGCCAAACCCCATGCAAATGATGGTTTGGTTTTGAGGTGTTTGAAACATATAAACCATGAAGTTGGTGGACTGTTTTTGGGTTTTATTTAAGATTCAAATGCATGTTTTAGAAAGGGTTAAAAACATGGATCTGAATGACATAAGGACTGAAGGTATCATGGGTTTAAATCAGTGGTTCAAAACTGATGAAATGGACCATTTGGATTGGCCATCTTGGATGGCTGAATCCTATGAAATATTATGGTCTTTTGGGACAAGTAGATGAACTTATTTGGATGGTTTCTAAGTGGTATAAATGCAGCAATGTTATACTGATATTGTATGTTTAAATAACACCTAAAACATGTTTGAAAGACCAAAACATGGACATAGGGTTCGGCCACCTGGATGGCCGAACCCCATATAAGTAATTGATGTGATTTGGTGAAGTTTAATTTACTGTTTTGGTGGATGTTTATGCTGCTGAACCATGTGTAATTCATGGTTGAGTTAGCATGATTAAACCATGTATAATCATGGGTAATTGATGGATCAATCAGATCAAGAGAACATTGGGTTTGACCATGTGCATGGCCGAACCCCATGGGGCTATTTTTGGGATGAATGGACCAAGTTTATGGGTTTTCTTATGTGTTTTAAATGGAGATAAGCTTGCTGATTTTGGTTGGCCAATAGAGGGCTGAATCATGTAGCAATCATAACCAAAAAAATTATGCATGAATGTTGGAGTTATGGAACAAAGGTAACCATTGGGTTCGGCCATATGTATGGCCGAACCCCATGGACCATTTTATTTGATTGAAAAGTTTCTAAGTTGGTTTAGATATGGTTAAACTAAAAGGTTAGCCTAAATGGCATAAAAGTAATTATTGATGGAATGATCAATGATGGAAATGATCATAGGGTTGGATGTACGGACACGAACCCCACATGAGGTGGATGGGTCTTAGATGTGATTGAATTAGTTAATGATGTTATGACTTACTGATTGATATATGGATAAGGTACCGGAAGTTGAACGACGAGCGAGTCGTGATCGGGTGACGCTAAAGAAAGATCAAGTACTGAAGTGAATCTTCAGTAGGTTTCCTACCTACTTGTAACCACAGTTTTACCCTAGTTTTCTTTATGAGACTCTTGTTTATTTTTATGTGGTTTCGAATGATATATTATGCATTTACAAATGGCATACAAAGCATTGGCATCTCATGCATGGACATGGGATGATGACTGAGGTTCTACAGTGTTGCAATTATGAGTTACGTCCTCCTTAGGCGATGAGAGTGTAATGCCAGCCCCTTTTCACCGTAAAATCAGAGTACATGTTTTTTTTTTTAATAAAAGTGATAAAGGGTGCGGACGTCACGACGCGAGTTAAGTTTCGAGCTTCTAAAGCCCAGCCCTTAACTGGCCAACCCTACGCGTGCGTGGAACTAAGTCCACGAGTACGGTTCACGCGTAGAAAGTAAGATCGCAGAATATAAAATTACATGCGGAATGATAATAGAGACTATCCTACCAATTTTCAGATAGCAGGGAAGAAACATTCGTATAATTACTAAAATGCCATTAAACTGTATTGTCAAAAAATAAAATCTAAATATAGCAAGCCATCTAAGTTATTACATTCCGACAAGCTAATTTACTCAATTTACAATTCCAAAATGAAATAATTCAACTTAAACAAAATAATTAGTCCGCCTTCCCAAGCTCCTAAGCTTGGCTCCCGTCTCGTCCTTCTGCTCCGGCATTTCCTGCGTCCCCAGCTAGGGTAGAAGTAGGGCGTTAGACCACGCGCCCAGTAGGACTCCGAGTAGGGCTAGCACATGGATAGTAATAACAGCATACAGATAATAACCTAATGAAAGTTGATAAACCATCATATAATGAAACTGTAAAGTAAATGCCATGTCATGGGTGTCTATGTTATGCATCCCACCCATCATCCAAACCGTATAATATCATATCCCTCTTGACGGAACAAAACCTCGTCAAGGTGTCCCAATGCCTGTTCTCGGTCGCCCCGACGGAGCATGGACTCAGGTTATCAAAATATCCCCATGCCTGCTTTTCGGTCGCCGCGACGGAGCATGGACTCCGGTTCCATTATTTTCCCGCCCATGCCGTGCATGAGATGTAATGCATTATGCTATGTAATATATATATCTCATAACTCTAGTATATCATACATAGCCTTGGCATAAAATGCATCATCTTAAAATAAATCTCATAGTATTAAACATAACATTCATAATCGTGAAAACCCATCATAACATAAATTCCATAGTCCACAAATAAGATAAAGATACTATCACATATCCATGGCTCACAAGGAGGTAGGAATCCTACCGAATACCGACTCGCGTCTCTTTTTCGTTTTCGTCCAACAATCCGGCTACCGACTCGCGTACCGCTCGTGCTATCCGATACCTTATTAAATTACCAAATCAGTCCAAGTTTTAACCGTTTCTGAGCCCATAAATCATATCTTAGTGGTTTTCTTCAATTTTAGCCAATATTTACCATTTTTGCCACTACTCTTTTACATGATTAATTACTCATTTTTATGCATGATTAAGTCCAAAAATTGATCCATAACTTAGATCTATTAGTGGTCTATCAACCATAACATGAACTCATTAAAGATAAGTCCTTAACTTAACCAAATCCCAATCAATCTAAACACATTCATACTCCAACCTAATCCATCAAAAGACTCATAAATGGGCCACGGGTTCGGCTATACACCATGGCCGAACCCATGGTGTCCTTTTCCCATTCTTTTCTTGGACCTATTGTTCACATTTGAATTTATCACAAGTCCTTCTATATGGGAATTTCATCATTTATTTAGATCATTCATTTGATCAACATTTGTTTCATCTCTTGAGCCCATCAAAACTAATAACATTCCCCCTCATCTTTTCATGGTGTCAAACATACTTAACCCATTGAATCTTCCCATAGAGAGTCCCGGCAGGAGGAGTAAAGTGATGATCATAGTCACAATGGTCTCCTTAGGCGATGAGAGTCCCGCCAGGAGGACTAATTCGTGATATGAATCAAGTCAATGATGAAGAGATGGAAGTGTATTGTGATTTACCTTGACGGTGCGAGGCACGTCAAGTGATGGCTATGAATGTACATGATGGGAGAGACTCATTGCATTGCATACTTCATAGCATTGTTTTACCTGTTTTTATTAATCATGTACTATGATATATATTCGTGTTTTATATGTTAATCATGTGGTAGCCCTGATCGGGAACCTACTGGGCGCGTTGATCCAATGCCCTAATTCTATCCTCAGAGGAGAATGCAGGTACAAGAAAGGGAAAGAAAAGGTCGATGACCGGGAGGGGAGCCAAGCCTAAGCGCTTGAATGTTGAACTGGACTTCTTTATTACTGTCATTTGAAAAATATTTTGTTGGACATGTAATAAGTTAATACTTGCTATGGTTTGATTAGATTATTGACTATGGATGGTTGTTTACCTTAATTATCAATTGAGACTGTTACTTGCTATCTAGTCTTCTATTCCGCAAATAGTCTAGTTTATTCCGCAAGTTGTTGATAGTTCCATGTGTGATTTATTATCATGGTCTAGTCCATGTACATATGGGTGTCCCGTTAAGATTCAGACTTGAGTAGTTAAACTTAACTCGCGTCGTGACGCCGCCGCTCTCTTTCAATGTTTTTATTATTATTATTTTTAAAAATAGACTCTGATATTTCTCGGAGAGGGCGGGGCGTTACATTAAATGTGTCCAAATGACAAAGAATTAGAGAAAAAAGAATTTAAAACAAAATTAGAAGAATTCACCAAACAGATTGAAGAAGAATGTTGTTCTGAATTACCATCAGCCTTTTGGAATAGAAAAAAAACACATAGTAGGATTACCATATGTAAAGGATTTTAATGAAAAAGATATTTCTACTAGAGCCCGTCCATATCAAACGGATGCTGCTCATTTAAAGCTTTGCCAAGAAGAAATCAATGATCTTCTGAAGAAAGGATTAATTAGAAAAAAACAAATCCCTTGGAGCTGTAGGGCATTTTATGTTGAAAAGGCCGCTGAAATCGAAAGAGGAGTTCCAAGATTGGTAATCAATTACAAACCATTAAACAAAGTTCTTCAATCTATTAGGTATCCTTTGCCTAATACTCAGGATTTACTAAACAGATTAAACAATGCCAAATATTCTCAAAATTTGATTTAAATCAGGATTTTGGCAGATCCAGATAAAAGAAGAAGATAGATACAAAACTGCATTCATTGTTCCAATGGGGCATTATGAATGGAATGTTATGCCTTTCGGATTGAAAAATGCTCCGTCTGAATTTCAGAATATTATGAATAATATTTTCTCGTCTTACACCCAGTTTGCCATTGTTTACATTGATGATATTCTTATCTTTCAGAATCCATGGTACAACATTGGAAAACTTGGGCATTTTCAAAGAGTCATAAAAGAAAATGGATTGGCTTTATCTAAAAGAAAAATGAATCTCTTTCAGCAAGAAATCAGATTCTTAGGATTTGAGATCTAAGACAGAAAAATAACTCCAACTAATAGAGTTATTCAATTTGCTGATAAATTTCCAGATGAAATTAAGGATAAAAATATGCTACAAAGATTTCTTGGATGTCTAAATTATGTTGGATTTTTCTATCAAGATTTGGCAAAAGATAGAAAACTTCTCCAAGAAAGGTTAAAGAAAAATCCTCAGGAATGGTCTATCCATCACACTAATGCAGTAAAAAAGATTAAAGAAAGAGTTAAAAATCTTCCTTGTAGATGTGTATCTGACCTAGAAGCATTAAAATAGTTCAAACTGATGCCTTGATGTCGGATATGGTGGAATCTTTTTACAACAAAAAGACTCAAAAGAAGAATTAATAAGATTCAATTCTGGATTATGGAATGAAACACAAAAAAATATTTAACCATCAAAAAGGAAGTTCTTGCCATAGTTATTTGTGTGACGAAATTCCAACATGATTTATTGAACAAAGAATTTCTGATCAGAGTTGATGCTAAGGCAGCACAAGAAATTCTGGAAAAAAGATGTCAAAAATCTTGTCTCTAAGCAAATATTTGCTAGATGGCAAGCCATTTTATTAGTGTTTGAATTTAAAATTGAATTTATTAATAGAAATTCTAACTCTCTTCCTGACTTTCTTAGTAGAGAATTTCTTCAAGGACGACAAAATGGCAAGTAGCTCTTCCCCATTCATGAAGAATAAAGGGCAAGAGAAATTGGCAGATCAAGAAGAAAGCCAAAAGGGTTTTACTCCAACAAAAGACCAAGTCAATTAGAATTATATCTTTACACCGGTAACAGAATTCTTGTTACTTCAGATTGTCTTATGGAAGAAAGATCTGTTGAAGATAATGTTTATTTTCTCTTTGGAAAGGGGTTTCATTATTATTCCCCTGATAAAAGGAAAACCAGAGATTGGTATCTCAATATTTGCATCAGACGAAAAGTGTCCTCATCTTCCACAATAAAAATGCAAATGGTATTATCACTTACTCAAATTTCACTATTCTCAAAATCCTTACTGAGGAAGATTGGGATGGTCCCTTGTACATGACAAAATCAGTCCGATTATACAATTCGACTGAGTTATTTAATTATTGGGATTATATTGATGCCTGGAAATTTGCTTTGATGTGGCAAAATCGCCAGTATAATCATTCCTGGTTCATCAGATTCAAAGAAGAAAGTCCTGATGTCATGCCTATCCACCACAGTATTCCTTCATGGTTTCTCTTCACTTGGTTGTCATATTTTGGTGCTTCTCAGAAAATCTTTCCTGATAATTTTCGTTATTTATTTATTAAGTTCTGTGAAGTAGAAGAAAAAGTCCCCTGTGAAGCATTTAATGTTCTTCGCTTCTTTGCAAAGTTCCATTTTCCATACATTTTCCAGTGGAAGTTTGAAGTAAAAAAGAACTTTTTCGATCTTCCGTCTTTGTACCAGACTTTTTACCAAAAATGGTGGTCAAAAATTGAAAAATACTTATAAGAGAATTCTGAATCAAATCTCTTCTCCTGTTAAAGAAGAAATTCCTCTTCCTGAAGAAAAGCCTTTTGAGAATGAAATGCTCATGGCTGATCTCTTGGCCAAAAAGATTGCCAAAGAAATTGCTCGAGAAAAATCTCCTGAGCCAATGGACATGTCTGTTGACTCTATCAATTTTGAAGAAAAGATCAAGCAAATTTTAGAAGAGTATCTCCCAAAGAAAAAGGTTGGTGATCATGATTGGGACAGTAATCATGATCTAGAAGAAAATCTTGATGATGAAGTTGTGCCCCTTGAAGATCTCCATCCTCGTTGGGACCTTGACTCTCATGTTAATCCTGATGGCTCAGTTACGAATTATCTTCGTGGTGGAAAGTTTTGGTATTCTTCAGCAAAAGATAAAGGAAAAGAAAAAGAAGTCGAAAAGGAATCTCGGTTACTGAATTATTCCGTAAAAATTCCGCTAAAGCAAAAGAATTGATGAAAAAGAAGATTTGAAGATTTGAGAAGATTTGAGATGATTCCAGTCATTGTAGATCCTGCTGTTATTGGGACTTGATTCAATCATAGCATAAAGAGAATCATCAAATTCATCATGTCTCTGATCTCTCACATAAACACACACTGAAACATTTAATCCTAATCGAAACAGTGGTTTGATTCCTACCTGAATTAATCCTATGTGCAGGTAGTTGTATTTGGTTCTGATTTGTTCAATAATTCTTCTATCAAGAACTTTAATTGTCTGTTTTCCTCCAGAGAGAGAAACAATTTTTTCAACAGTTTTTATGTGATAATCATTTTGTTCTTCAAATGTCCCATTGCTATATATTTCTGTTACAGGCAAGGCTGGCAACTTCCAGTTGGATATTGCTTGGGCAAAATTTTCATATATCATTTCTTCTGGATTTTTTATTTTTTCTGAATTTTCTTTTTCTAAGCTATTACGGGTAAAACTGGTTAAAGCAGACTGATAGGATGAAGAAGACGAATAAGATCTATTAAAAGGATGCTGAAATTATTTAAACCAACTCTTAAAGTTTTGTCTTTCCCTTAGAATTTTCCATCTTTTGTAGCTCGAAAGAAACAAGAAGAGTTCTGTCAACGATTTACAACCGTTGACGCCTGATCACGGCCTGAAGCGGGACTTACAACGCGACCACACTCTTAAGAAGATAAACGAGGCACAGAAGTGGAGAATAAGAAGGAAAATAAAAACTCTAAAGAGAATTGGGTAGATCAACTTGGCTAAAAAACTTCAGATCCTGAATAATAGATTTAATTCATCTAAATCCTCTTTTTTTTAACACAAATTTAAATACGAGATAATAATTATTCTTATATTGTCTAACAAGATTTCAATTTTAATAATCGAACTTCATCATAGTATCTCGTAAGTAGAGCAAGACGAATAGACATATTCTAGCAAAAGAAACAACATGATTAGATAACAACAAGCATATAATATCAAACTTATAAAAACTTAATTAGTTACAGAAGATTGTACAAGACTTCAAACTCTAGCACACTCAAACTTCAAGCTCACACTCACTCTCACTCTTATATTATTTTCTTATAATTTTCTGATCTATATCCTCTAAAGGAAACCCCCAGCTCCTTATATAGATGGAGCATGCAAAAAGATCTCCCTCTCATCCAACCATGAGAGGGCTTAAACCAAAAGCAACAGAAAAAGGAATGGCTACCGACACAAGCCTCCAAACACACTTTCCAAAAGTTGATGGACAAGGTACATAAGGTGGAATATCTTTATGCCACATGGAAAGCATAAGATTAACATACCCCCACAACTTTATCAACTTTTGACATATGGCAATAAAGCTATACCAATTTTTACAAACCCAACACCTTTATTTACAAGTGGCATCTCAAGAGGCAGTCCCTACCAACTTCATGACATATATTTCTCCTGACAAGATCTGAGAATATCTCTTTTTGACTAGATGCTAACATTTTTTCAAAGATATCACCTCATTTTTTCATAGTAATGATATCAACTAATACCAACAAAAGATTTGATAGGGATAGCCATCATTGGTATAATTGTTTTGTTCAATTATATCTCCAATACCTATACCTATGTCTTTAGCATTTGGATCTGATTTTGATTCATAAATAGATGCATTTTTTACAGGCATGGCATAATTCTTGGTTTCTGTATTAGGGACAGAAATATCAAGTTTCTTCCAAGGTGGGTGAGATTAATCAACTTCTTTTCCTTCAGTGTCTTTCCAAGTTCTTGTTGTCTTTCCTATAACTCTTATTTGTTATGGGCTTTGAGTTTCTTTTTCTTTGATTTTCCTTTTTTTAAAATATTCCATAAACCAATCAAAGAAAGGTATATTTCTTTCTTCTTCCTCCATTTGAAAATACCATAATTCCCTCATTTTATCTTTTTCTTCTGTGTTAAACTTTTTAAAGAACCAATCTTTTAAAGGATGATTTTTCAAGTTTTCTCTAAGATATGGTTTATCAATTTCAAATTTTTTGACAGGTATTTCTTCTGGCTTTTGAATGCTCACCATTCTTATGGCTCCTTGGAGAAAATCACTCTCACTATGGTTATAGGTTTTCGCTGATGAGGATCTTTTGTACACAGGGTGTTCAAATCCACTTTCTTTGTTTCTAAAAACTTTTTGATCCATTTCTTCCTTTTCACTACTCCTTTGGTCATCATCTATTTCTTCTAATTTAAAACTTTTTCTTCCTTCCGTATAACCGGCAAAACTTCTCCTAGCTTTTTCCATTTTTCTCCTAAAATTGACTTCAACATTACCATTTGGTAATTTGACTATACTTTGTAAATCATCTGTTATTTCATTTACTCTTGGGGTGACATCTTCTATTTGCCAATTTCTTGGGAGAACAACTTCTTCCCAGCTGATGACTTTTGAGATAAACACATTATTGCTAAAGTTTGTTTCCATGAGAACTGTATTTTTTCTTTATCAACCTTATCTTTATAGGCTATCATGGGAAAGACAAAACTTTTTAAGAATTGGTTTAAATCATTTTAGTATCCTTCTAATAGATCTAATTCGTTTTCTTCATCCTACCAGTCTGCTTTAACCAGTTTTACCCGTAATAATTTAGAAAAAGAAAATTCAGAAAAAACAAAAAATTCAGAAGAAATGATATATGAAAATTTTGACCAAGCGATATCCAATTGGAAGTTGCCAGACTTACCTTTAACAGAAATATATAGCAATGACACATTTGAAGAACAAAAATGATTACCACATAAAAACTGTTGAAAAAACTGTTTCTCTCTCTGGAGGAAAATAGACAATTAAAGTTCTTTATAGAAGAATTATTGAACAAATCAAAACCAAATACAACTACCTGCACAAATGATTAATTGAGGTAGGAATCAAGCCACTGTTTCAATTAGGATTAAATGTTTCAGTGTGTGCTTATGTGAGAGATCAGAGACATGATAAATTTGATGATTCTCTTTATACTATGATCGAATCCAGTCTCTGTCATGGACCTGTTTATTTAACTACTTTCCTAATATCACAATTGATGCTCATGATGATGATGTTCTTGAATGTGCAAATATTGGATTTCAAAGTAAAGGATTAAAGATGAGTCCAAGAAGTAAACCTTTTGCTATAGTTTATCGTGTGTTCTACAAATCTATGATCAGTTGGTCCAGTTGGTCCAATTTGTCCTGTTGGTCCATTTTGTCCAAGTTCTCTATTTTGTCCAGTTTATCTAATTTGTCCAGTCTAGTTTGTGCACTTTGTTCAGTTGGTCCTGTTCGTCTATTTTGACTAGTTTTTCCAATTTGTGCACTTTATCCTGTTCGTCCAGTTTGTCCACTTTGTTCACTTTGTCCCATTTGTCTAGTTTGTTAAGTTTGTCCAGTTGGTCCAGTTTGTCCAATTTGGCCTGTTCGTCCAGATTATTTTATTTGTCCACATTCTTCCAGTTTATTTTATTTGTCCACTTCGTCCTGTTCTTCCAGTTTATTTTATTTGTCCACTTCGTCCTGTTCGTCTAGTTTGTCCAATTCGTCCTATTCGTCCAGTTAGTCCACTTTATCCAGTTTGCCCGCTTTGTATTGTTCGTCAACTTTGTCATGTTAGTCCAATTTTTCAAATTCGTCCAATTTGCCCACTTTGTACAATTCGTCAACATTGTCATGTTTGTCCAATCTTTCCAATTTGTCCACTTTCTCCATTTCATCCAGTTTGTCAAGTTTGCTCACTTTGTCCAGTTTGTCCATTTTGACCAGTTTATCTAATTTGTCCAAATCTTACAGTTCGTCCAGATGGTCAAGTTTTTCCACTTTGTCGTTGGTCAAATTAGCCAATTTGTGCAGTTTGTCCAGTGTGCACAAGACGTCCAGTTTGTCCACTTTGTTCCGTTTTAGCAACTTGACTTGTTTGTCCATGTCGTCTACTTTATCCTGTTTGTTCACTTTGTCCACTATGTCGAGTTTGTCCACTTTGTCCAATTCGTACAGTTTGTTCACTTTGCTATGTTCGTCCAGTTTGAGTAATTGTACACTTTTTCCAATTCGTTCAATTTGTCCACTTTGTCCTGTTCGTCCAGTTTGTCTAGTTTGTCCAGTTGGTCCAGTTTGACGAATTTATCTAATTTGTCCAATTCGTCCTGTTTGTCCACCTTGTCCAATTCGGCCAGTTTGTTAAGTTAGTCCCCTTTTTCCAGTTTGCCCACTTTCTACAGTTTGTTCACTTTGTCATGTTTGTCCACTCTTTCCAATTCGTTCAGCTTGTCCACTTTGTCTAGTTCACCCGATTTTTACAATTTGTCCACTTTTTTCACTTTGCTCACTTGGTCCAGTTTGTCGCGTTTGTCAAGTTTGTCTATATGGTTCATTTTGTCCAGTTTGACCTGTTTATCTAATTTGTCCAATTCGTCTAGTTTGTGCAGTTGGTAAGTTTGTCTACTTTGTCGAGTTGGTCCAACTGAGCCAGTTTGTCTTGTTTGTTCACTTCGTCTACGTTACCTAGGTTGTCCACTTTGTGCGATTTGTACAGTTTGTCCACTTTGTATTGTTCGTCCAGTTTAACTAGTTTCTCCTTTGGTCAGTTGGTCCAGTTTGTCTTGTTCGTCCAATTTGAGTAGTTTTCCAGTTTGTCCCACTTTGTATAGTTCATCCACTTTTTCCAATTCGATATGTATGTCCACTTGTCCTGTTCCTCTTGTTTATCCAGTTTGTCCACTTTCTTCAGTTTGTCAAGTTTGTCCTGTTTGTCCAATTTTTCAAATTGTTCAGTTTGTACTGTTTGTCCAATTTGTCCAATTCGTCCAGTTTGTCCAGTTATTCCACTTTTTCCAGTTTGCCCACTTTCATCCACTTTGTCATGTTCGTCTAGTTTTTCCAATTCGACCAGTTGTCCACTTTGTCCAGTTCGTCCACTTTGTTCACTTTGCTCATTTTGTTCAATTTGTGTAGTTTGACAAGTTTGTCTAGATGGTTCAGTTTGTCCAATTTGTCTATATAGATATTTCACCTCATGTACCTTGCCCATCAACTTTTGTACCTTGCCCATCAACCTTTGAAAAATGTGTTTGGAAGTTTGTGTGGGGAACCATTCCTTTTTCTGTTGCTTTTGGTGTAAGTCCTCTCATGGTCGGATGAGAGGAGGGATCTTTTGTATGCTCCATCTATATAAGGAGCTGGGGGTTTCCTTTGGGGATCATCTCCAAAAAAATTGTAAAAAAAAAAAAAAAACATAAGTGTGAGTGTGAGTGTGAGTTTGAAGTTGGAGTACTAGAACTTGAAGTCTAAGTGTGCTAGAGTCTGAAGTCTTGTACAAATCTTCTGTAAGTGATTAAGTTTTTTAAAGTTTAATGTTATATGCTTGTTGTTATCTAATCATGTTGTTTCTTTTACATTATGTCTATCCGTCTTGCTTTGCTTAAGAAATATTATGATGATGTCCGAAGACTAAGAAAAATAGAGCGAGCCATTGAAAATCATAAGAAGACATTTGCAAACTTGTCCGCATAAGAATAATCTACAACATTATCAACATGAAATAAGAAGGATTCTCTTGCTTCAAGCATATGCTGTAATACAATTAGAAGTTTTTAGGATTGAATCAAAGCTACAAGCTATGGCCTTCTGAGATGCCACCTCGTTCTATTAGGAGAGAAGAATTATTGCGTGATCTAAGAAGACGTGAAAATCAGCTTAGAACATTAGAGAATGCTATCAGACAAATTGATGAAAATATAGCTATAGGAGGATATCTTGTTATCCGTGTTCAAGCTATTAGACGATCTATGTTAGTACGCTTGTGTAATCAGGTAAGAGAATATTGTAATAGACTGAATGAAGAATTAGAATTATTATCTCGTATCTAAATTTGTGTTAAAAAAAAAAAAAAAAAACGGGATTTAGATGAATTAAATCTATTATTCAGGATCTGAAGCTTTTTAGCCAAATTCTCTTTAGAGTTTTTATTTTCCTTCTTATTTACCACTTCTGTGCCTCGTTCATCTTTTTAAAAGAGTGTGTGGTCGCGTTGTAAGTCCCGCTTCAGGCCGTGATCAGGCGTTAAGGGCAGTAAATCGTTGACAGAACTCTTCTTGTTTCTAACGAGTTACAAAAGATGGAAAATTCTAAGGGAAAAACAAAACTTTTTAAGAATTGGTTTAAATCATTTCAGCATCCTTCTAATAGATCTTATTCGTCTTCCTCATCCTATCAGTCTGCTTTAACTAGTTTTACCCGTAATAGTTTAGAAAAAGAAAATTCAGAAAAAACAAAAAATTCAGAAGAAATGATATATGAAAATTTTGACCAAGCAATATCAAATTGGAAGTTGCCAGCCTTGCCTGTAACAGAAAATATAGCAATGGCACATTTGAAGAGCAAAATTATCACATAAAAACTGTTGAAAAAACTGTTTCTCTCTCTGGAGGAAAACAGACAATCAAAGTTCTTGATAGAAGAATTATTGAACAAATCAGAACCAAATACAACTACCTGCACATAGGATTAATTCAGGTAGGAATCAAACCGTTGTTTCGATTAGGATTAAATGTTGCAGTTTGTGCTTATGTGCGAGATCAGAGACATGATGAATTTGATGATTTCTTTATGCTATGATTGAATCAAGTCTCTGTCATGGACCTGTTTATTTTAATTGCTTTCCCAATATCACAATTGATGCTCATGATGAAGATATCCTTGATTGTGCAACTATTGGATTTCAAAGCAAAGGACTAAAAATGAGTCCAAGAAGCAAACCTTTTGCTATAGTTTATCGTGTGTTCTACAAATCCATGATATCTGTCTTTCCCATGATAGCCTATAGAGATAAGGTTGATAAAGAAAAAACTACAGTTCTTATGGAAACAAACTTTAACAATAACGTGTTCATCCCAAAGGTCATCAGCTGGGAAGAAGTTGTTCTCCCAGGAAATTGGCAAATAGAAGATGTCACCCCAAGAGTAAATGAAATGACAGATGATTTACAAAGTATAGTCAAATTACCAAATGGTAATGTTGAAGTCAATTTTAGGAGAAAAATGGAAAAAGCTAGGAGGAGTTTTGCCAGTAATACGGAAGGAAGAAAAAGTTTTAAATTAGAAGAAATAGATGATGACCAAAGGAGTAGTGAAAATGAAGAAATGGATCAAAAAGTTTTTAGAAATAAAGAAAGTGGAATTGAACACCCTATCTATAAAAGATCCTCATCAGCAAAAACCTATAATCCAAGTGAAAGTGATTTTCTCCAAGGAGCCATAAGAATGGTGAGCATTCTAAAGCCAGAAGAAATACCTGTTAAAAAGTTTCAAATTGATAAACCATATCTTAGAGAAAATTTGAAAAATCATCCTTTAAAAGATTGGTTCTTTAAAAAGTTTAACACAGAGGAAAAAGATAAAATGAGAGAATTATGGTATTCCCAAATGGAGGAAGAAGAAAAAAATATACCTTTCTTTGATTGGTTCATGGAATATTTCAAAAATGGGAAAATCAAAGAAAAGGAAAATCAAAGCCCAGAACAAATAAGAGTTATAGGAAAAACAACAAGAAATTGGAAAGACACTGAAGGAAAAGAAGTTGATAAATCTCACCCACCTTGGAAGAAACTTGATATTTCTGTCCCTAAAACGGACACCAAGAATTATGCCATGCCTGTAAAAAATGCATCCATTTATGAATCAAAACCAGACCCAAATGCTAAAGACATAAGTATAGGTATTGGAGATATAATTGAACAAAACAATTATACCAATCTATGTCTATTAACCATTGGAGAACAAACAGATCGAATAGAAAGAACAATCAAATTAAAATCTGAATTCAGTAAAGATAAAAAAGAAAAATTAGAAGAAAGCTCTGCCAATGCAGTTTATGTTCCCAGACAATTACCTAAAGGGATTACTCTGCAAGAAGGACCATTCATATTGACAGACGAAATACAAAAAGAATTATCCAATAGGATGGAAAGCCTCAATATGGGAGGAAAAGGATTCAGTATCCTAAGGGTCTCTGCGTCTGAAGATATATTAATAAATCGCCTAAAGAAATGGAATCCTCAGGTAAAATTGCCAGAAACAAAGAATTATTATCCTAGACCAACCCCAGTTGATCTACAACTCGAAGAAGCTCCATACAGTTATACCTCAGAATTAACCTATTCAGGAAATTCTTTATGAGTGGAATTTAGATGGATTAACAGAATATCAAATTGTCCAAATGGTTCACAGTATGTTAATATACTGTAATGCCTGTGAAGTCAGAGGAAATACTCCAAGAAATATCTTTCTGATGATAACCACCTCTTTCAATGGAATATTAAGAGGATGGTGGAATTATGGATTATCTGGAGCTCAAAGACTTGAAATAGAAAATGCTGTCAAGATGGATGAATTTGGAAGAATCCTTTATAGAGACAAAAACACAGGAAATTTAGTTGATCCAAATGTTAAGCTTGAAGCAGGTACTAGTCAAATCCCTGATAATTGGGAAACTCAATCTGATTGTGTTAGTGTCTTGCTTCTATGCATCCTCAATGAATTCACTGGAGGAATTGCTCTAATTAAGGAGAAAAAATAGGCAGCAATTACACCGTTTAAGATGTAGAAATTTAGGAGAATTTCGTTGGTACAGAGATGTATTCTTGTCAAAAGTTTACCAACTCAATGATTGTAATTCTGATATTTGGAAAGAAAGATTCATTTCAGGATTACCACCGTTATTTGCTGAAAAGGTGCGTAATTCCCTGAGAGAAGAAATGCATGGTACTATTAATTATAGTTTGCTGACTTTCGGAGGAATCATACAAAGAATTAACAAAGTTGGCATGAATCTTTGTACTGATTTAAAGATCAGTAAACAAGCTGAAAAAATGAGAAAATATTCTGGAGATAAAGAATTAGGAGATTTTTGTTTCCAGTTTGGTTTAGATCAAGCGCCTGAATCAAAGAGGAAACCTTTGCGTTCTAGATTTACTCCTGATAGAAGAAACAAAATGGTAAAAAAGTATAAACCCGGAAGATATAAAAAAGGAAGAAAATCCGATGATCTCATCCCATTCAAAAGAAAATCCAGAAAATATTTCAGAAAGAAATATATAAAAGAAAATGTTCCAACTTGTTATAATTGCGGGAAGAAGGGTCATTATGCAAGTAAATGTTTTAAAAAAGAAAATCCCTCTAAAAAGAAACTTAGAAAAATCAATACCAAAAATGATGATGAAAATACTGAAAAGGAACAAACTGATTCAAGTTCCTCAGAAGAAGAAGAAGAATATGAATCTGATTCATCAACTGATACTGAAGAAGATAGTCCTCAGATTCAGCTCATCAAACAATTCCAATCATGTACATGTCATTCAGATGATGAAGAATCTGAAGGAGAATGGTCGATACCATCTGATGAAGATCTTGGTATCCACATTCGTGTCCTCACGGCCCCTCAAAAATTACTTTTAGAAATGATTGATAACATACCTGATCCAGAGAAAAAAGTTCAATTTTTAAATCAGATTTCAAAATTGGGGGGAGGAGAAGAAGGAGAAAGTTCACAACAAAAAATTTCCTTTGAAGAAAATGAAAATGATAATAAAACACCATATTATCCAAAAAGGATAAAGGAGAAAGAAACATTTCATACACCAACCTATTCCATGATTGACCACATGAATAGAGCAGAAAAAATTCATACTATAAATAAACCCTTAACTCTCTTAGATTTACAAAGAATTAAATGATCAAAAGAGAGAACTCCGTGAATTAAGGATTGAGTTAACCAAAAAACAAAATGAGCTTGATGAAAGGTTAACTTGGTTAGAAAGTGATGGTGCTATTGAAAAATATGATGAAGAAAAATTTGTCCAAAGAATTAAAGGAGAAATTAGCAAAATTTCTACTGGTGTAATTCCTACAAAATGTATTTACCAACAGTGGAGAGTTCAAGTAAAAATAAAAATTAAAAACTTCGAGAAGATTGTTAATGCCATAATTGACACTGGTGCTGACTTAAATGTTATCAGACTTGGAATCGTTCCTATTGAATTTACAAGTGAATCAAAACAGTTTGTGTCTACTGCTAATGGAACGACCATTTCCATAGAAAGAAAAATTCCAAATGTTCATGTTTGCATGAAAGGAGTCTGTGTTACTTCACCCTTTATTATTTCAGAAGATATTGTTAATGATGTTCTCCTTGGATCTCCATTTATTCTTCAGATCCAACCTTTTTCTGTAACAACAAAAGGAATTTCTACGAATATCAGAGGGATTGAAGTAAATCTTGATTTTATAGATGATCCTTGTGAGACGAAAATCCAAAGGATAAATCAGGTTATTGCCACAAGAGAAAATTACATAAATGGATTAAAAAATGAAATTAAATGTGTCCAAATGACAAAAGAATTGGAGAAAAAAGCAAAATTAGAAGAATTCACCAAACAGATTGAAGAAGAATGTTGTTCTGAATTACCATCAGCCTTTTGGAATAGAAAAAGACACATAGTAGGATTACCATATGTAAAAGATTTTAATGAAAAGGATATTCCTACTAAAGCTCGTCCATCTCAAATGGATGCTGCCCATTTGAAGTTTTGCCAAGAAGAAATCAATGATCTTTTGAAGAAAGGATTAATTAGAAAAAGCAAATCCCCTTGGAGCTGTACGGCATTTTATGTTGAAAAGGCCGCTGAAATTGAAAGAGGAGTTCCAAGATTGGTAATCAATTATAAACCTTTAAACAAAGTCTTACAATCTATTAGGTATCCTTTACCTAATACTCAGGATTTGCTAAACAGATTAAACAATGCCAAAATATTTTCAAAATTTGATTTAAAATCAGGATTTTGGCAGATTTAGATAAAAGAAGAAGATAGATATAAAACTGCATTCACTGTTCCAATGGGGCATTATGAATGGAATGTTATGCCTTTTGGATTGAAAAATGCTCCGTCTGAATTTCAGAATATTATGAATAATATCTTCTCGTCTTATACCCAGTTTGCCATTGTTTACATTGATGATATTCTTATCTTTTCAGAATCTGTGTTACAACATTGTAAACATTTGAATATCTTCAAAAGAGTCATAAAAGAAAATGGATTGGCTTTATCTAAAAGAAAGATGAATCTCTTTCAGCAGAAAATCAGGTTCTTAGGATTTGAAATCCAAGATAGAAAAATAACTCCGACTAATAGAGTTATTCAATTTGCTGATAAATTTCCAGATGAAATTAAGGATAAAAATATGCTACAAAGATTTCTTGGATGTCTAAATTATGCTGGATTTTTCTATCAGGATTTGGCAAAAGATAGAAAACTTCTCCAAGAAAGATTAAAGAAAAATCCTAAGGAGTGGTCTATCCATCATACTAATGCAGTAAAGAAGATTAAGGAAAGAGTTAAAAATCTTCCTTGTAGATGTTTATCTGACCCAGAAGCTTTCAAAATAGTTCAAACTGATGTCTCTGATGTCGGATATGGTGGAATCCTTTTACAACAAAAAGATTCACAAGAAGAATTAATAAGATTTAATTCAGGATTATGGAATGAAGCTCAAAAGAAATATTCAACCATCAAAAAGGAAGTTCTTGCCATAGTTATTTGTGTTACGAAATTCCAACATGATTTATTAAACAAAGAATTCCTGATCAGAGTTGATCCTAAGGCTGCAAAAGAAATTCTGGAAAAAGATGTTAAAAATCTTGTCTCTAAGCAAATATTTGCTAGATGGCAAGCCATTTTATCAGTGTTTGAATTTAAAATTGAATTTATTAATGGAAATTCTAACTCTCTCCCTGACTTTCTTACTAGAGAATTTATTCAGGGACGACAAAATGGCAAGTAGTTCTTCCCCGTTCATGAAGAAGAAAGGGGTTGAGAATTTGGCAGATCAAGAAGAAAGCCAAAAGGGTTTTATTCCAACAAAAGACCCAAGTCAATCAGAATTATATCTTTACACTGGTAACAGAATTCTTGTTACTTCAGATTGTCTTATGGAAGAAAGATCTGTAGAAGATAATGTTTATTTTCTCTTTGGAAAGGGGCTTCATTATTATTCCCCCGATAAAAAGAAAACCAGAGATTGGTATCTCAATATTTTGCATCAGACGAAAAGTGTCCTCATCTTCCACAACAAGAATGCAAATGGTATCATCACTTATTCAAAGTTCACTATTCTCAAAATCCTTACTGAGGAAGATTGGGATGGTCCCTTGTACATGACAAAATCAGTCAGACTATATAATTCGACTGAGTTCTATAATTATTGGGATTATATTGATGCCTGGAAATATGCTTTGATGTGGCAAAATCGTCAGTATAATCACTCCTGGTTCATCAGATTCAAAGAAGAAAGTCCTGATGTCACTCCTATTCATCGCAATTTTCCATCCTGGTTTCTCTTCACATGGTGGTCATATTATGGTGCTTCTCAGAAAATCCTTCCTGATAATTTTCGTTATTTGTTTATTAAGTTCTCTCAGGTTGAAGAAAAGGTTCCATGTGAAGCCATCAATATGCTTCGCTTCTTTGCTAAATTTCATATCCCTTATATTTTCCAATGGAAGTTTGAAGTAAAAAAGGACTTATGATTCACCATCCCTTTATCAGACTTTTTATCAAAAGTGGTGGTCTAAAATTGAAAATGATACTTATGAGAGAATTCTGAATCAAATCTCTCCTCCTGTTAAAGAAGAAATTCCTCATCCTGAAGAAAAGCCTTTTGAGAATGAAACGCTCATGGCTGATCTATTAGCCAAAAAGATTGCCAAAGAAATTGCTCGAGAAAAATCTCCTGAACCGATGGATATGTCTGTTGACTCCGTCAATTTTGAAGAAAAGATCAAGCAAATTTTAGAAGAATATCTCCCACGGAAAAAAGTTGGTGATCACGATTGGGATAGTAACCATGATCCAGATGAAAATCTTGATGATGAAGTTGTGCCTCTTGAAGATCTCCATCCTCGTTGGGACCCTGACTCTCATGTTAATCCCGATGGCTCAGTTACAGAATATCTTCGTGGTGGAAAGTTTTGGTACTCTTCAGAAAAAAAATAAAGGGAAAGAAAAAGAAGTCGAAAAAGAATCTCGGTTAGCTGAATTATTCCGGAAAAATTCTGCTAAAGCAAAAGAATTAATGAAAAAGAAGATGTAAAAAGAGATGATTCCAATCAAATAATTCGATCCTGTCAGTAATTGGTATCAGAGCCAGTGGACTCATCTCTTTTTGGTGGAGGTATATGGTTAGTATGAAGAAGAAAAGTGGTCCCATCAATATTATCTTGATATTATCCTATAGGAGAAATGATGATAGGTGTCTTACATAGAAGAAATGGTTTCTTTATTCATATCGATGCTTGAGAAGAAAAGTTGCTAGCTATCATTGCTTGGAAGAAAAACAAAGGTTTGATTTGAAGAAAAGTTGTCATCTTGCCAACAGAGAATATATTTTGTTGGTAGGGGCTGCCTTTTAAGTTGCCACATGTAAATTAAGTTGGTAGGGGCTGCCTCTTGTGTTGACATTTGTAAATAAAGGTATTGGGTTGTGGGGGTGCGTTATTGCCAAATGTCAAAAGTTGATGAAGTTGTGGGGGAATGTTTATCTTATGCTTTCCATGTGGCATATAGATATTTCACCTCATGTACCTTGCCCATCAACCTTTGAAAAATGTGTTTAGAAGTTTGTGTGGGGAACCATTCCTTTTTCTGTTGCTTTTGGTGTAAGTCCTCTCATGGTCGGATGAGAGGAGGGATCTTTTGTATGCTCCATCTATATAAGGAGCTGGGGGTTTCCTTTGGGGATCATCTCCAAAAAAATTGTAAAAAAAAAAAAACATAAGTGTGAGTGTGAGTGTGAGTTTGAAGTTGGAGTACTAGAACTTGAAGTCTAAGTGTGCTAGAGTCTGAAGTCTTGTACAAATCTCCTGTAAGTGATTAAGTTATTACAAGTTTAATGTTATATGCTTGTTATTATCTAATCATGTTGTTTCTTTTGCTAGAACATGTCTATTCGTCTTACTCTGCTTAAAAGATACTATGATGATGTTCGGATATTAAGAAAAATTGAATTCTTGTTAGACAACATAAGAAGACATCTGCAAATCTGTACCCACAGAAATAATCCTCGCCATCTTGAGTTTGAAAGGAGAAGGATTGTTTTAATGCGTTCTTATGCCGTTTTCCAACTAGATAAATTCCGAACTAAATCAACACTACAAGCTATGGCCCTCTGAGATGCCACCTCGTTCTATTAGGAGAGAAGAACTATTGCGTGATCTAAGAAGACGTGAAAATCAGCTTAGAACATTAGAGAATGCTATCAGACAAATTGATGAAAATATAGCTATAGGAGGATATCTTGTTATCCGTGTTCAAGCTATTAGATGATCTATGTTAGTACGCTTGTGTAATCAGGTAAGAGAATATTGTAATAGACTGAATGAAGAATTAGAATTATTATCTCGTATCTAAATTTGTGTTAAAAAAAAAAAAAAAAAAAGGGATTTAGATGAATTAAATCTATTATTCAGGATCTGAAGCTTTTTAGCCAAATTCTCTTTAGAGTTTTTATTTTCCTTCTTATTTACCACTTCTGTGCCTCGTTCATCTTTTTAAAAGAGTGTGTGGTCGCGTTGTAAGTCCCGCTTCAGGCCGTGATCAGGCGTTAAGGGCAGTAAATCGTTGACAGAACTCTTCTTGTTTCTAACGAGTTACAAAAGATGGAAAATTCTAAGGGAAAAACAAAACTTTTTAAGAATTGGTTTAAATCATTTCAGCATCCTTCTAATAGATCTTATTCGTCTTCCTCATCCTATCAGTCTGCTTTAACTAGTTTTACCCGTAATAGTTTAGAAAAAGAAAATTCAGAAAAAACAAAAAATTCAGAAGAAATGATATATGAAAATTTTGACCAAGCAATATCAAATTGGAAGTTGCCAGCCTTGCCTGTAACAGAAATATATAGCAATGGCACATTTGAAGAGCAAAATGATTATCACATAAAAACTGTTGAAAAAACTGTTTCTCTCTCTGGAGGAAAACAGACAATCAAAGTTCTTGATAAAAGAATTTTTGAACAAATCAGAACCAAATACAACTACCTGCACATAGGATTAATTCAGGTAGGAATCAAACCGTTGTTTCGATTAGGATTAAATGTTGCAGTTTGTGCTTATGTGCGAGATCAGAGACATGATGAATTTGATGATTCTCTTTATGCTATGATTGAATCAAGTCTCTGTCATGGACCTGTTTATTTTAATTGCTTTCCCAATATCACAATTGATGCTCATGATGAAGATATCCTTGATTGTGCAACTATTGGATTTCAAAGCAAATGACTAAAAATGAGTCCAAGAAGCAAACCTTTTGCTATAGTTTATCGTGTGTTCTACAAATCCATGATATCTGTCTTTCCCATATAGCCTATAGAGATAAGGTTGATAAAGAAAAAACTACAGTTCTTATGGAAACAAACTTTAACAATAACGTGTTCATCCCAAAGGTCATCAGCTGGGAAGAAGTTGTTCTCCCAGGAAATTGGCAAATAAAAGATGTCACCCCAAGAGTAAATGAAATGACAGATGATTTACAAAGTATTGTCAAATTACCAAATGGTAATGTTGAAGTCAATTTTAGGAGAAAAATGGAAAAAGCTAGGAGGAGTTTTGCCAGTCATACGGAAGGAAGAAAAAGTTTTAAATTAGAAGAAATAGATGATGACCAAAGGAGTAGTGAAAAGGAAGAAATGGATCAAAAAGTTTTTAGAAATAAAGAAAGTGGAATTGAACACCCTATCTATAAAAGATCCTCATCAGCAAAAACCTATAATCCAAGTGAAAGTGATTTTCTCCAAGGAGCCATAAGAATGGTGAGCATTCTAAAGCCAGAAGAAATACCTGTTAAAAAGTTTCAAATTGATAAACCATATCTTAGAGAAAATTTGAAAAATCATCCTTTAAAAGATTGGTTCTTTAAAAAGTTTAACACAGAGGAAAAAGATAAAATGAGAGAATTATGGTATTCCCAAATGGAGGAAGAAGAAAGAAATATACCTTTCTTTGATTGGTTCATGGAATATTTCAAAAAAGGGAAAATCAAAGAAAAGGAAAATCAAAGCCCAGAACAGATAAGAGTTATAGGAAAAACAACAAGAACTTGGAAAGACATTGAAGGAAAAGAAGTTGATAAATCTCACCCACCTTGGAAGAAACTTGATATTTCTGTCTCTAATACGGACACCAAGAATTATGCCATGCCTGTAAAAGATGCATCCATTTATGAATCAAAACCAGACCCAAATGCTAAAGACATAAGTATAGGTATTGGAGATATAATTGAACAAAACAATTATACCAATCTATGTCTATTAACCATTGGAGAACAAACAGATCGAATAGAAAGAACAATCAAATTAAAATCTGAATTCAGTAAAGATAAAAAAGAAAAATTAGAAGAAAGCTCTGCCAATGCAGTTTATGTTCCCAGACAATTACCTAAAGGGATTACTCTGCAAGAAGGACCATTCATATTGACAGACGAAATACAAAAAGAATTATCCAATAGGATGGAAAGCCTCAATATGGGAGGAAAAGGATTCAGTATCCTAAGGGTCTCTGCGTCTGAAGATATATTAATAAATCGCCTAAAGAAATGGAATCCTCAGGTAAAATTGCCAGAAACAAAGAATTATTATCCTAGACCAACCCCAGTTGATCTACAACTCGAAGAAGCTCCATACAGTTATACCTCAGAATTAACCTATTCAGGAAATTCTTTATATGAGTGGAATTTAGATGGATTAACAGAATATCAAATTGTCCAAATGGTTCACAGTATGTTAATATACTGTAATGCCTGTGAAGTCAGAGGAAATACTCCAAGAAATATCTTTCTGATGATAACACCTCTTTCAATGGAATATTAAGAGGATGGTGGAATTATGGATTATCTGGAGCTCAAAGACTTGAAATAGAAAATGCTGTCAAGATGGATGAATTTGGAAGAATCCTTTATAGAGAAAAACACAGGAAATTTAGTTGATCCAAATGTTAAGCTTGAAGCAGGTACTAGTCAAATCCCTGATAATTGGGAAACTCCAATCTGATTGTGTTAGTGTCTTGCTTCTATGCATCCTCAATGAATTCACGGAGGAATTGCTCTAATTAAGGAGAAAAATAGGCAGCAATTACACCGTTTAAGATGTAGAAATTTAGGAGAATTTCGTTGGTACAGAGATGTATTCTTGTCAAAAGTTTACCAACTCAATGATTGTAATTCTGATATTTGGAAAGAAAGATTCATTTCAGGATTACCACCGTTATTTACTGAAAAGGTGCGTAATTCCCTGAGAGAAGAAATGCATGGTACTATTAATTATAGTTTGCTGACTTTCGGAGGAATCATACAAAGAATTAACAAAGTTGGCATGAATCTTTGTACTGATTTAAAGATTAGTAAACAAGCTGAAAAAATGAGAAAATATTCTGGAGATAAAGAATTAGGAGATTTTTGTTTCCAGTTTGGTTTAGATCAAGCGCCTGAATCAAAGAGGAAACCTTTGCGTTCTAGATTTACTCCTGATAAAAGAAACAAAATGGTAAAAAAGTATAAACCCGGAAGATATAAAAAAGGAAGAAAATCCGATGATCTCATCCCATTCAAAAGAAAATCCAGAAAATATTTCAAAAAGAAATATATAAAAGAAAATGTTCCAACTTGTTATAATGCGGGAAGAAGGGTCATTATGCAAGTAAATGTTTTCCCTCCTTAGAAAAAATCAATACCA